>JANKYF010000003.1:16638763-16657631 GCA_029829435.1 Erythroxylum hondense | reverse complement strand
ACAAATGAAAATAACTAGGTTAATTTTAAATGGAATGTAAATAGTGCTTCTACTACGAATAATAAGTATAGAATAATAAATTATGCTAATTTAAAACACGAAAAATAAATCTTAAATTTATCGTTGCATAGGAAACTTTAAAGTCAAAAAGAATCTTCAAATATAAAGAGAATATATGAAAGTGCAACCCTATAGCTAGGTAGATTTGTTAATGGATTTTTCTTTAGGTTTATCTAGTTCTAGAAATGGTAAGGATTCAATATTTATAGTACTAGATTGGTTTTCTAAAATGGAACACTCATTATAAGTCAAAAAGTAAATGATGCATTCTACATTACTTAATTGTTTGTTTTAATTGTTTACCACAAATGCATAATGTAGTTGCAGGTAACAATGCAAGTACATACTAATCCCATAAGGATTCTTGATTAACTACCCACTATCTATAAACTTAGCAAGATATATCAACATTTATAGATGATTGGATAAACAAAATAAAGCAACAATCTAAATACTAATGCAAAGAAATAATCAAGAATATTCCAAACTATGAATTACTAGATTTAGGTCAGGTTTCCTAAGGCTTTACTATATTTAGTTTAACTATTGATTAATAAATTATTATAATTCTTGGGCCAGTAAGAGTTCCTAATTTTGACGATTATCTTTACAAGACCCATTAATTACTATACAATATGCAATTGCATTATACTTGCACCCCTGACAAAGCATATTATTAAGGAGCCTCGAGGCAAGACGATGTTGTTTTTTCTTTCAAATTAACTTTATCCTAACTATAAAAGTATAGATACTATGAGTAGCACCTTTATCTTTCATTGTCAAATAAAGTTTATGGGCTTGATTGAAGTAGTCAAACCAAATCAATATATTTGTAACGACATTACAAGATCATACAAATGGTTCACAATTATAAAAGTCCATTCTCTCACACACGTTAGTAACTTCTTGAACATTTTCTTTCTTTCCATAACTTATCATTGCTTCAATATTTACCGTCTCCATTAAAGTTCTATCAACAGTCATCCTCATTTTTATAAGCATACACTCTATGCCTCTAACTGCCTATGAGTCTAAGCTTGTCAACCATGCATTTATAAGTAATAAACGTGTGTGCAAATCCATCTTGATCTTTAATAGAATTAAATATTTTAAGTGTTTGAAGAGGGTATTTTTGGTATTTCATGACACCAATAACCAATGTCGTTGCCATAAACAAAAATAAAAAGGTGAGGCCAGCCTACTCCCACTCCCACTAACTCAATTTCCATATTTCAAACCAATCATACACAAACCTAAAAGACACATCATTCTCTTTTGTACAAGTTTTCAAAAGTCACAATTGCTTTCTTTTATGTGCATTACTGATTTTATACATGAGTTACCACATTAAAGGTCAAATACATAACAACCGTATTGTCTTTTGGGTTGTAGATAATCATTGTATTTGGGTCAGTAAAGCATGCAAATGGCCAATTCCACAAGAGCTATGATGTCTTCATGTTTTAAAGGTTAAAAATTTTGATCTTCTAAATATAAAACTGAAGAAAATAGAAAAAAGCATGCGACAAAATACTTTCTTACATGGAATATAACACATTCCTCTCTTTTTTTTCACTGTTTTATCCACCATTCAAGTCAACCAAAGATAAAAGAAAAAATATCCTTTAACCTTACACTTTATCGGGGGAAACAAAGAACTAAAATTATGAAATTCATGTTAAAAAAGAACTGAAAATAAATAATTGAAATTATTTTTTCAAAGAACGGCCATTTCATCAAACACCTTACATGTATCAGAAATTCATCCCAGCATTACAATCAAAATCACATTTTATCCCTTCAATCACTAACATTTATATCTTAAAATTGCTTTTAAATCACATAATACACAAATAAATGAAAAGTAATCAAATACCCAAATTAACTTTAATCCAATATACGAAAAAATACATTATAGTAGCTGCAAAAATATCTCCACTGAAGGACGCGATGATAGTGGCTGGAGAAGACAAACGTCGACGAGCAGAAGAGAAGTCTACGACAGAGAAACCGGAGAGAAGAAAATCACACGAGAGGAGAGACGAAGCAGACAAACAAAAGAAAACGACATCGTTTGGTTTTAAACCAAATGATATCGTTTTTGTTTACTTTAAAATGTTGAAATCGAAGTAGATGATGACGTTTACCTTAAAAATTTACCGACAAATAAATTTTCATCAGTAAACTCAAAATTTTATCCGCCAACAATTCCTGCCTTCTTTATTGACGGACGTTGTATACAGTCGCTAAAGTCCATCTCAAATTTTACCAGGATTATTTTTCTCCATATTTACCGACAGATATTACTATCACCGCTAAATAAAATTTTCCCATCAATGTTATCGACAGAAATTGATTTTTCATTGGTAATTTACAACGGTTTCGTTTTTATCGGTAATTTTTCAACACTAATTCTTACTATTTTTATAGTGACAGTTGTTTGTGCGAGTGGTGAGGGACTTAAACAAGGTAATAATGCATGGAACAACTATCTTTTTGAGTACCCACCAAACTATTTTGTTAACCTATTCATGACCAAGTATGGGTGGATCAACAATGAAGAACCTAGCACCATTGTAGTTTTAAAGCTACTCCTGAATACCGTCTGGTGAGAATTGTGAAACAAATCAGTGGTGATGAATTAATGAATTAATTTTAATTATGCTATAGTAACATGCATATATTACTGTAGCATAACTTTATATTTATGTTTCAACGCAAATATCAGTAATAGCAAATCAAGCTACGAATTAGAAAACACACATAAGCAAATAAGAAAACAAACTTGAAAATTGCTGAAGACAGAAAACACAAAAGACGTAGAGATTGAGAAGACAATGAAAATGATACTACAGTCGGAAGCTCGTTTTCATGAAATATAAAAGCCTATTTTAAAAATACAAAAAAATGTCTTTTTAACATTTTCAAAAAATTGTTGTCGTTTTTTATATTTAACAACAAAAAACGAAAATAACTTCAACCAAACAAATTTTTGGGGACTTTTACTTTTTAAAAAACAACAAAAACCTTAAAAAAAATTGAACCAACCAATCCGTTCCGTAGTAATTTTCAGTTCGTCCTTCGGATCTTTGAACTTGGAAGTTCTACCGAGTAGGGTAGCATTTAAGATGATGGACATGTTCAACCAGTAGAGTAGGTCTTTCAAAAGCGTTATAATTTTAAAGGTTTACGGATTAAAATTTCGATAAAGAAAGAGTTCAATTCAGTTAAAGAGAATACTTAATCGGAGGTGCAAGACAATTTGAAACCTAAAAACTCCAACTCTCAAGAGGGAAATGGTCATTCTCGGGGATCAGAAATATGTAATTTTACTTCAGGAGCAACTTCACCATAAAAGTTCACCAATGAAGGCATTGCAAATTACACAGAGAGTTTCGAGAAGTTTGTCTTTTGCCAATTTCAATTTGGATGAGGCAGTGTAGTATTGGGTTTAGAAGTAATTTGAGTACTCCATCTTTCAGGAATCGGGAGCTGTCTGGCTTGGATCTAAAATCTGTAATTGGACAAATAACTGGAGTATGTATTGGCGTCCACCCACTCAGGGAAAAGTCCCTTTAAACGCTTGGCGTCAACAGCCAAATTTTGGTCTATCACAGCAACGTCTACTCTTAAATCGCCCGAACCGGTGGCCTGCACCACAATGAAGTAGGCTCTAAACGTCAGCAACATATACAGAACTTGTCAAGGTAGCAGGCAGCTACCAGTGGGTCAGTACAAATGCTTCACTGGGACTACAGGATGGCTTTTGCATACCAGCTTAATGTAGCAAAAGAGTTCGACAAACAACCCAGGGTACTCATGCATGCAGGAAACAAAGGGCGGACATGTACTGCAAGGGACAGAACGTTACCTCTAGCCAGAAGGTCCATTTTTCATGGCTGTTTCCACTAAGTCTACAGATGTATGATGGTGGACCACCATCAATTCTTTCAGGGTCTGGAGAAATTTCATAAAAATTATAGTATGCAACGGGTGTAAGATTTTGATTCCAAACAAAAGTTAATCCGAAATCCTTATACCTGTAAGTTTGTTGTCTGCAAATGACCAGCTCGATAAGGGTCCAGTAATGTTAAGAACAGCAACCCAAACTTCCTCCAAGTCACTGAAAAATCATGTTGCTTAAAGCTCTAGGGCCATCATGGTGTAGAAAAATGCAGAATCAGGAAGGATATTTTACTCATGTGATGGCGCTACACATGGCAATGCTATGTTCACTTTCTATAGATAGGTTTCCCAAGTTACATGGGCGTGCTCAATTCATGGCATATATAGTGATCAATGGATTTCACTTTTAATAAAACTACATGGACATTGCATTTATCCTGCAGAAATACTTTTAAGTTGTAGACGATATGGTTCTAGTGGATTATTCGAAGATTTTGATGCTCAAGTCGGTAAACCATAACTAATGCATACATCAGGCAACTAACAAGTTGAGCTAGAAACACCAATCTGAATCCTGCATTCAACAGCTTCTTGCATGACATGGACATTTAACTGGTTCATGCCCATGTCTAAATCTCCAAACAAATTATTCATCTCAAAAGTAAGGTACATATAATAATTTCATCAGGATAAACATTTAATGTCACTCACCCCAGGGTAAGTTCCAAGTGAACTCTTCGACTCCTACCATCATCAGATAATGTCTGAGACTTGTAGTTAACCAGCTGGGGAACAACTCTATATCGCTTCAAAGTATCATCATTATTTGCTGGGAACTTCAAACTTCTTGAGAACAAGTGAGATAATGGAAATGTTCCCTATAAAATAATTAAGAAGTGGCAGAAATGAAAATTCTCATCTGTGATTTAAATGGGCAGACACTGATACGAATGAAGTTCAAGAAGTGACAGTAGATGCAATTGCCGGGCCTGAAGAATACCAAATGCCACATGCATGTAAACCTAACGTAAGCTCCACCTCTTCAAAAGGCCAATATCAATAACTAGGACAAGTCCAAGAAGGTTCTAAGAAATAGCATTATCCATTTGTTTCAACTGTGAAGTTCTAATGGATGCGCTTTCAAGAAAGAAAAAAAATTGAATGATTTGTGGATACAGACCAAAGGTTAGTTTAGTCATAAGAAAAAGGTTTAGTGACCAAAGAAGTTAGAGAAATAAGGGAAGCCAGGAACATACTCAACTATTTATGAATAAATAGTTTAAAATATACGAAAACGTCTATTGTTAGATATTAACAGAATATACTGTGTTCATGAGATAGAGATAACAAGAAAACTAACCCTGTAAATTACAAGACAAGAATGAACAGTTTACACTATCTTATATGTAAACTTAGCAAGGTGAACTTAACATTTAGGACTTGTTTTGTGCATTGATAGTTCAATAAGTGTTAGATCCCTCTAGTGATTTTCCACTAGGTGAAGACTAGATCGAAACCTGAAAGTCTCATACCATCCAATCCTGTCGCAGAGATACATTTGCAGTTTCAAAAGAAAACTCTGAACTGATGTGCAATTCCTTTGCTACTTCAGGTGCATGTTTGAAAAGAAAAAGCAAAGAGTTGGAATCTACTACAGAAAAATCATAGCTGGATTCCACAATTTCGTTTGCACCTGTCAATACCAGGAAACAAAGGACAGAAGAATCAAAAAGGAAGGCATGCAAAATAATCAAGAAGCACCATGTTTAGTAAATCAAATTGCTCCCATTCTTTGAGTCGCTGACATATTCTAGAGCATCAAAGTTCTAGAGCTGCTCGTATAGTGAATTATTCTTGTCTTTCCTTCATACCTGCGGTAACAAATGTATGCTGAAAAATCACTCTCTTGGGTGCCAAGGTACTATACGGAAAAAATTGTGACGAGAGAGCCATAGCAAGCACAGTAATATGCAACAGGAACTTCAAGATGGATGACCTAGCCATCCATCGACCACCAATAGGTATTAGAGGACCAACACACCAACCAGTTACAGCTCCAACTGTTGCAGCTATTACAGCATCAGCAATAAAATATCCTGAAAACAAACGCAATAACCAATCATGATTCAAAGCAAATCCATCAACAGGTCATTCTGTGAAAGAACATTCTACACTCCCAGAAATGAAGTTGTCACATCATGATTGCAATTTATTCTAAAAAGTATGGACAATAGTATAGAAATCTCATGTATGATCCTTGGGCACAAGATCAGTATTTTTGTTTATTACATTGGACTCTTAACACGAGATGCAACAAGCCCAGCAGAACTTGAACCCCCAACCTAATGTATGTTGGGGAGCTGGGGATGCTACCACTGAACCCCATGCTGCTTCTTAAGATCAGTTGTTTATAGCCCTGATAAGTGTGGATGGGGGGAACATAATTGGATCCATCATCAAATACACTTCAATAAGATGGGAAAAAAAAAACTTATAATACAACTTGAACATTTGAAAGAATGATAGACAACATAATAGCAACCATTTGTTTATCTCAGGTACAATATCCTACAGCTACTTTGTAACCAGTTCGTAATGATTACTAGATAATCAACATGCATGGAAGAGCAAAGTTTCCGAGATAGCAGCATCCAATATAAATTGACAAGAGATCTTATACTACGCAATTTTCAGTATAATCACACTCATAATGATCATGCTGACTTTAGATATATTACTTGATGATTCTAAGAGTTGGGCAAAAGAAAATTAATTTACAAATTACACAAATAATCGTATGTAACAAGAAGTGAGAATTTATTCAAAATATTACCAAAACAGTGAAACAGAAAGAAAAAGTTCAGTAAAGCTAACCATAGGGGGGTGGAACAGCACCCATCATTCCCATCTTCTCAATCAAAAATTGGACAAGAAAACCACCAAAATCGGTCGTGTATGCAAGGCACGGAACCAGAGGTATCACATAAAAAAAGGTTGACCTGAAAGAAAAGTTAGCACCAAAATCAATATTTTTACCAGCATCTTCTGACTTTTTTTCTGGATTAAGACTTCAACATATAACAAAATACAGTTCAGTTAGAGAATGAAAACGACAAAGTAAATTTTGATTAGAACAAGAAACCAGCTTTAATCCAAAAGGATTTGTACAATTTTGTTATGCAAAGAATAAGAAATTACATCAGCAAAAATTCAAACAAGGAAGCTGAATGTTAAATAATGAAGGTCATACCAGAGTGATTGACGATCATATAATTTGACAGTCAGGCAAAAGAAGGTCCATGCAAGAAGCATAAAAGCTGACACATAGAAGGTCAAAAATCCTCCACTCAGACCAGCAACAACAAAGACCTGCTCTACTGAAAGTTAGCCATTGCAAACCCAAGAAACTTTTGAACCTAAGAATTCCCATTAACTTCTCATACAGCAAGAATAGAGAGTGCTACATGTACCAAAGTAAAGCAAGCATAGAATCCAAATGCGCCCCAAAACCTTGCTTCATCAGAAAGTGCCTGACAGATTGCTAGCATATTAGATACGATCCCCGTAACAAAGAGGCTCATAAGTTCATATTATTGTAGACAAATGGCAAGCATCATATACTAAGGTATCCAAAAACAAAAGAAAAGACTAGAAGAGCAATTAGGACTCACCCTATGCATATAATTTAATAAAAAGTAAATTGACTACAAAATAGCTATGAATTTCTGCTAAGTACCTCCTTTGATTTCTTGATAACTGAAATATTTTGTGTGAGGGGAAAATGATTATATAAAACTGTTGGAGTCAACAAGCCAATAAGTGAGCCAGGGATGAACATTACGAACGCCAAGTATGGATGAGCAAACCTGCATTTCACATGTCAATGAAAAGTGTCAAAATTATATATGATTCAAATCTCAAATCTTCATCAAGTACAATTTCAGCCACACATAAGGTATGGAACTGAATAAATTTGAGGAAGTTCAACATGCTTTTCAACCGGGATCTAGGAAATCCTTCCAATCATTCTATTTATCCCAAGTATTTCACCGATGATCCACACAGTTTGAATCCTCCACCACCACCAATAGTTCAATGCCTTACCATGACTTTTCCTTCTGCCATGACATGCCCAAGGAACGAAAACCAACAAACATTCGTTTATAAGGGTAAGCTTAAGCAAGGAGATGGAGAAGAAGAAACTTAACTAACCAATTCATGGCATGATTAGAGAACAGCAATCTCACAATAGAAAAAGCAACTGGAATAATAATACTCAGTATTACCCCAGCAGTGTGCAATAGCATTCCTGAAAATACAATTTAAGAATGTATAGAAAAAGTTTATTACAAAGGGCGAACCAAAAGTAATGCCAGAATGAGAGACAGTCAAAGGAACCATTTCACATAAAGTAGCACAAACCCTACACCTTTGACAAAATCATAGAAGGTCACAATTGAGCTACGCAACCCATAATGCAGAAAACGCAGGAGGAATGGCATGAGGAGAAAGATGCCTATAGGACTGCTGTGAAGTATCACTGCTACACTTGTTGGATAGAAAACCTGAAACATTTTTATCATGAAATAAGGGATAATCATGGCTAATATAATTACATAGTCTTTGGCATAATCTTCTACAATACAAAGTCCAGAAGTAAATTGCACAGATGTTAGGAAACAATTCAACCTGTTGGGTGAGACCCAGGAAATGGTTCAGGTACCATTTTAACATGCTCCTTCACATACAATATGTACAAATACAATAAATTACAAATTAATTAGAAATAAGGATAAGCCAACTTGAGCTGAAGACTACATAGTCAAATAAGATTTTGAGTACCTTGTTAAGAAGTCATTCAACTAAAAAGCTTAAACTATTGGAAGAGGCTCTTGAGAAAGTTCAAATACCATTTTAAGACATAGATGTCAGGTATTAAAGCACACCATGAACTGCACTTAGTAACGAATAAGGCATACCATGAACTGCCCTAAGTAATCAAAGAAAACAGCCTTGTCATCCGGCATATTGTTGGCAGATGCTTCAAGAGTTTTTCTATCTTGTGCATTTCGTAGCTCAGATGACTTTGCAAAGCCTTTAAGTACATTGAACAAATTTTCTCCCCGTGCCTGCATGCTTCCGGGTCTGGTTCAAGGAACTTAATCAGAAGAGATGCTGAAGAATAAAATGCTAAAAGATGCGATTAAGCACATCTGTATCAAAACAGCAAATGTAATGCATACAATAGTTTGTCCACAGTATCGAATGATGTATGGTAATAATAACCACCAAGAAGAAAGATAATGTCCAGGCTCGGGATATGTTCAAAATCTTGGGAAAATATTCTGAAATCTGTATCACCGGGGATAAGAGGAAAGACATCCTACAAAACAAAAATAAAACAGTCATTACTTAGCTTATGGAAGAACAAGAACTTTGAGCAGAAATTAGTATTAAGAAGACCAAAATGATGGGAAGGGGTGAGAGTAAAATATACAAATAGGACAAACAAAATAAAATTTCTCCACTTCAGAACATAAGTAACTTAGTTCATCTCCATATGTGAGTAGCAATACTAAACTTCCCGATATCACATTGAATTCGATTTATCAAATTAAGATAATCATATCAAAAAGGAACCAAAAGAAAATACCTGAGCCGCGCTACTTGCCATTGGATAAATTGCAGATTGAGCATAGATGAGAGATGGCCATATGCCAGGTCCAGATTGACAAACTAAATCTGTGAAGCATAATATTAACTTTGTAAAATTAAGAAAGAATTGGATAGTATCTATAATACATAATTCACTTTATTTCTCGTATTTTCATAGCCAGCGATTGAAAAGGAAGATATCAAGCACTCCACACAAATGTTTACATGTATAAATTTATATAAGTAAACTCCAATTTGTCCAATTTATAAAATCAGCGCAGTTGCAGATTTCTCAAAATTTGCATACTATAATACGAATCTTGGTTCATATCATACCAGGACCTCCTGTCCCAGATGCTTCAACATTTATAGAAGCACCGATTGAATCACGCCATCTGTGTGTTGTCATAAAACCATGTGTGCCCTGAAAAATCAAACAGATCTTAAGATTAGTTAAAACATATTTGCTTTGAATGACAAAAAATGGCCACGTACCGTTTTGATGGAAAACACAATTAAAGTTTATAAAAAGTAAGCCCCAAAAGAACTAAAAGTTCTACCAGCTATTGAAAGATCTAATTGTCATCCTACATCACACGTAACATCGTGAACTAGCAAAAATACAGGTTAGCTTCATTCCAAGAGCTTAAGGGGGTGTGTTATCACTATTTTTCTTGCAAAGTTCCTGACAATGAAGCACACTGTTGAATTTAAAAAGGATTGATACTGGCATAAAAAAGTTAAATTCTATTTTGGTTTAACACAAGTGTGAAAGATTTCATACCAGCATAAAAAGTTCTTCAGCACCATTAAAAAGGAAGATAACTGGCTTAGGGGGTATCCATTTAGAGTCTACCATAACTCTCGCTACTTCCAGCAACGATGCTTCAAAATGGTAAAAGGACAATAATATCCAGAAATAATTAAGCTAAATATGGCTGAGATGAAATTGCCAGTAGATAGTCACGTGTAAGATGCTCACCAACACAAGAACCGCAATCACCAGCTCCCGGAGAACCAGGCGGACTATCAAAATGTGCATTAATCAAGACTGATGGATCAATTTCTCGTGAATCTGCTGAAGATATCCTACAGTAAGTGGAATTTAGCACTGAATGACACTTCCCAGTAGGTAATTAATCATTGATCATCAGAATATAGTTTATAAAGTCCTTCATCTCATAATATTGAATTTCACCAGCTCTGATAAGGAAATGTTCTGAATGCTATCCTCCACCTATACACGAAGTTTTCCTTTTCAAAGAACTGTTAAAATGTTACATCAAAAGGCCTTAAGTTGCTGATCAACCCTAAGTGGTTCCATTTTACTAGGAATGAAGTACATAAGAAGAATTGTTTATCTTCATTCACTAATTTCAGGTAAATCGTAAAAACCATGGCATGCAACTATGCTAATGTTTAAAGTAAGCAATAGGTTCATAAAAACAATCCCAGTCCTTCCCTGGATGATTGACATACTGTTACAAGCATCAACAAAGCAAATTAGAAGCTTGAAAAGGAAATGGCATCTCATGCTGATTAATGAGCATACCTCATAACAATATTCACATGATTTCTGTACCCCAGAGAAATGCTGTGGCCTAAAAACATCATATTGAAGGAGCCATTAACATAATTCTCTTCAATCTCAATCCTGAAAATTAAACCAGCTAATTACTCCCATAAATCACATGATCTTTTCTAGTACCAATGCATATAAACTATGTACTCGAATGGAAAGACCTAAAGCTCATGCCAACCTGATGTCGGGTCCAGCTCTCTCCTTTATACTTTCCAATTGTGATTTAATATACAAAGCAGCCTTTTTTAATCCGGGACGCCCTTCCTGTCAATCATCCACACCTGTTACTAACTACCCGATCATTATAAGTCCACTTCCACCAGTATAACTAATAAATATCACTGCATTAGCAGTGAAACATACAAACACCCAAGTACGAATTATAAGTTTATAACGTCTTTGTCATCTTCAGCATATCCAATAATCATAAACTGACTGACAACTTTCATCCAATTATATCGAAAGAGAGCATCAAGATTCAATGTCTGAAACCAACAACAAAACAGACCGAAAAAAAAAAGTAACAGAAAGAAACTTAAAGCAATTCTTGGATATAATTAACAAGTACATAAAAGAAATGGGCACGAACAGCACGAACACGTGTAAAAATATGAACATGCATACTGATGTTAGATAGAAAACGTACTTGACGGCCATCTTCGGTCAGCACGCGGACATGTTCGACTGCTCTTGCCTCGGAGAAACGGTCAACAGGAGCGTCGATGCCAAGAGGCTTAACGAACTTGATGTGTATTACAAAATAGGTTAACACCGCCAGGAGACCATACATAATCGTTAAAAAGAACATGAACTTGAATCCGGTCGCATCTCTGGCGCTAATCCTGTAAACCATTTTCAGGATATCTGTTTCTTTGCAGATACGAACTAAAACAAGAAGATAAGTCAGACTGTTAGGTGAGGCTAAGACTTTGCAGTTAATAAATTACAAATGGAGGGAAGGAGAATTTGAAGGAAAGGGAGAAGATGCTACTCTTTGTCACCAACTCTTGGATACATGAAACTTCGTTCCTTGTGCGAAAGCTTTGTTCTTTCTTTGTCCATTTGGGAATTGCCACGAGTAAGACGCGGCGGAGGAAAGTTAGTTGAGTTGGGCTTTTGGGTCAAAAAGTAAGACTAATCTCTTTGGGCTTTGGGTGAAGTTTGCCCGCGGATATTCCAATGCTCAAATCATGTTCGGGTTCTACAACCTGAAGTATAAACCTCCAACATTTTTTTTTTTTGGTCCTCCCATGAGGTATTTATCGGGTAGAAGTCGGTGACTAATCCTCTTCGCAGTACTAATACATCCCTTGCGAAAGCTGTCGCTGACTCAAGAATTTGCTACATTCTCAAGGACAGAGATCGAACCTGAAACCTCTTGATTAAGCAACGAAAGTATGCGCTACCTACGTCAATCCACTTGGTTATAAACCTCCAACATATAAAACAACGTTATTTTCGTTATATAACAATATGACATCGTTTTGTGATTGACGCCTATAGCTTACCTCACCTTACTAATACTGCATCTCTCATCTCTATCATTTCTTATTAAAATGTGAAAAAGTTGTTTGCTCGTGCAAAAATCTTGGTAATGTCTATTTAATTGTTGCTTCTGAAATAATTGTAAGTGTGACAATACATCTTTGCCTTTTCTTTTTGGTCTCTCCTCTATGAATGAGTATGGATTTAGTGTGAATTATGTTTTGCTAATCTTATTTCAATACACATGTAAGATGCCAACTCATAATACCACAAAGAAAGGCATCTTCAAGAGAAAAATTGGACATTAAAGACGTTGGTTAATTATGGACGAGTTGCTAGTACATGAAACATGCAGACGATCTACAATTAAAATAAATGTTATATAGTGATAACAGTGTATTACATTAATAATGATTGGACTTTATGCAATTCATTCACAGGGTAAACAATATTCTTTTTTTATTATTTGATCATTAATTATGTTATAATTTATATTTGGTTATGTTATTAAGTGGTAGGATTATATTATATTATGGCATTGCTTAATAGATTGAAACATCCACACGAAGCTCTTAATCATAACTTTTGATGTCTACGGCATGAATATTGTTATAATTGAAAAAATGAAGACTAAGTTACAGGTTAGGAGTTTACTGATAGATAAGTGATTATTATGATATTTTGTGCATATGGTAAATTAGATAGGGAGTTATGATTTGGAGATAATCAAATATACTAATTGGAACGCAACACCTTAATGAATTAAAAATTTTGAAGAAATTGCAAAACAACTACATATTTCATGTACTAAAGAGTTGGTTTTGGATTGTTTAATAAGATGGAATTCCATATTCAAGATGCCAAAGTAGACAAGTAAGTGCATTGAGTGTCCATCAAGTTAAGAAACTAACCATATGGCCGAATAATACAAGAAAAGATTACAGTAATGTACATAATTAGTGATTTCTTGTGAAATGGAGATTTTACAGAGGAGAGAAGTTCTACGTTTAATTGAGATAATTAATTATCGTCACCGACTAAATCACAGATGATCGGTGGTCCCACTTCATCGGAAGGCGTTGAGATGGATTTCCTACACCTGCATATAGCATATAAATTCTGATAGAGATCGGCCGTCAAAGACAAGCCACCGAATTAATAAATTTCCATTTATGTCACTTTATCGGTTGCGTTGCGCCTAAGGGGACGCTCCTGCAAGCTAAAAGCAGCAGAGAGAGAACAGAAAGAACAGAAAGATCGTAAACGTTCCAACATGTACGGGAAAGTGATCCTCTCCCTTGTATTCGTCCTTCTTCTTTTAATCACCTACGGTATCTTCATCGGCACCGCTGATATTAGACCCTACTTCTTTCCGTCACAGTCACTGTCGCTGGTACCGGCGAGAGTGTGCGAAACCGTACCGCCTCTGAAGGTTTACATGTACGATCTTCCTCGGAGATTCAACGTCGGAATGATGGACCACAAGACCAGGGACGATGAACCGGTAACTGCTGAGAATTTACCCCGGTGGGGCAAAAATTCGGGACTCAGAAAACAGCACAGTGTCGAGTACTGGTTAATGGCTTCTCTTTTGGATTATGGCGGTGGAGAGGATAGAGAAGCGGTTAGGGTTTTGGATCCGGAGATAGCTGATGCGTTCTACGTGCCGTTTTTCTCTTCGTTGAGCTTCAATACGCATGGGCATACAATGACGGATCCGGAGACGTTGAAAGATCGCCAATTGCAGGTAGTGTAATCGTGCTGCTTATTAGATTTGTTAGTGGTGTGGTTTGGTTTGTAGAATTTTGAATTTGAAGTTTAGAGATTTAGTCATTGAGGAAAGTTAACATTTGGCGCTTTTTAAAATCTTCTAAGAGCTCATTACTTTGCAAACTCGTAGGAAGATGGCAAATATTGGGAATTAGCTCAATAGAGGATTGGTCAATGTTTCAATTTATTCTAGTGGTTAAATTTTAGAATCTATCACTAACAAATTGAAAGTTCGTATCTAGCTCTCTGCTAGAGCAGTCAACTCTGTTTCATGAGTGCGAATAATCATGGCTTTCGAATAAATAGATGTGTTACAGATTGACACGATTAGAGTTTTGTGAGTCGATACAAGCTATGTACATGAGTTCTAAAAGAAGGTCAAGTTGTTTTGTGAACCGTTGAACTTGGTGGTGAGGATTTTGCAGTTTCTGCAATGGTTAAATAATATGCTTTTTTCTGGCCCCATATTGTTTAATAGAATGAATTGAGGCACTAACCCACAATGCTATGAAGTAAAACACGGAACTTCTTTAAGCAATTGCAATTCATCTGCTAATCATCTGTTAGAGATCAAACTTAATATTATCAAAATGATTCGAACTGCTTCAAAGACTCAACTTGCATTCTCTTTTGCACTGGGCTCTTATATTAACAGATCTTTTGATGATATACGCATGACTTTCACTAGCTAGCAGGCTTGGTTTGTTGTGCCTACAGTTACAATGGGTAATGGATGTCACCTACAAATAACCTTTTTGTCTGTCAGCATTTTTAATTTTATTCTGAATAACTTGTCTTTTGAAACCCTTTCTTGCAAATTGAATTTTTTATTTGTTTCTTCATAGCAAGATTGTGATGAATGCTCATTTTTGCCAACTTAGTGTCTACGTTCTCAAATCATGCTTTTTATGTTGTCTTTTTTTAGGGTATTTATGGCCTGAACTTCTGTATCTTCACCTATGTTTGACTGGGAGATACTTTTGCTTTCAGGCTGATCTATTAGAATTCCTGCAAAAGTCCAAGTATTGGCAAAGGTCTGGCGGCAGAGATCATGTGATTCCTATGACACATCCAAATGCTTTTAGATTTCTGCGGCAACAAGTGAATGCATCTATTCTTATTGTTGCAGATTTTGGTCGTTATCCTAAAACTATGTCAACTCTTAGTAAGGACGTGGTGGCCCCTTATGTACATGTTGTGGATTCTTTTACAGATGATGATCTTCAAGACCCATTTCAGTCTCGCACCACACTTCTTTTTTTCCGGGGAAATACAATCAGGAAAGACGTATGTCAATATGAGATGTCCACACCGTTTTTATTTTTCATTTGGATGTTGAAGTGATGCTAACAATCCTTATGTTTCAGAAAGGCAAAGTCCGTATTAAATTGGAAAAGATTTTAGCTGGTTATGATGATGTTCGCTATGAGAGGAGCACAGCTACAACAGAAACAATTGAAACAGTATGTAATTGCATTAAAAGAAATTTGTTGAAACAGTAATGTCACCGCATATCAAGGACCTTTCCTATAAAACATCTTTGCACTTTCCATTTCTTGATTTATTTGGAGGATAGGACTAGTATTTTTCCTTCTGAGTGTAGTTTCTGCCAATTCAAATTCGTTATTACCATGCACAAGACATGCAGAATCATAGTTTTCACTCCATCAGTTCAGTTTCTGATTAACTTCTGTGATGGATGCATTTTCAACATACAAACTTTGATGTTAAATGATAGAATTGAACTCTAGGAAGTTGCTCATCAAAATTGAATGTCATTTCCGTCATGATATGAAAACTCTTCTCCTTATTGGTGAAGGGATCCAACCGTACAGTTGCTGTTGTCATGGGACCAGGACATCCAGTAAATGAAATTATCAGTTCCCTAGATAGTTGATTAGTTTGCTAATATAATTTCTTCCATATTCTTCTCATATCTCATTGCTTTTACATTTCTTTTTGTTATTTACCAGTCCACGCAAGGGATGCGTTCGTCAAAGTTCTGTTTAGATCCTGCAGGAGACACTCCATCGTCTTGCCGGCTATTTGATGCTATTGTAAGCCACTGTGTTCCTGTCATTGTGAGTGATAAAATTGAGCTCCCCTATGAGGATGAGATTGACTACTACCAATTTTCTATTTTCTACTCGATGGAAGAGGCAATACAGCCTGGTTTCTTGGTTGATCAGCTCCGGCAATTCCCAAAAGAAAGATGGGTGAAAATGTGGAAGCAGCTTAAGAACATTTCTCATCATTTTGAATTCCAGTTCCCCCCTAAGAAAGATGATGCGGTCAACTTGTTGTGGAGGGAGGTAAAGCACAAACTTCCGGCAGCCAAACTTGCTGTGCATAGGAGTCGGAGATTGAAAATTCCAGACTGGTGGCAACGGAGAAGATGATCATGAAGCTTAAAAGTACAGAAGACTGTACAGTCATCATCAACCTATCCTTCCTATTTTGTAACAGTAACTTTTTTGGAAGGTATAGTCAGATGTAGTTACAGGCATCACCCTTTTTGCATCTGACTTTATAGATCATTTAACAAACATCAAAGAAGATTCATTCTTGACGAGGACAATCTGAAGCTTCATCTGCGTAAATAGTGACTAGATAGAAATTTTGGCTCTGATATATTTCTTTTCTTTTCCCCCTTTTTCCTCCTTTTTGGTGGGAGTGATAGATATTGATGTATTACATTGAAAGGTAGAGAAGTGAGCTTGTTGAGTATGTAATGACACGGCCGTAAAACATCCAAACGGTGGTAGGATTATGTTGCCATTGGACTATGATTTCCTTTTCTGGGATTTCCGCATTAAGTTAATGTCGCCATACGAGACTCTTATTTTGCAAGAGAAATTTGTCTTCTACCTGAATGCTATCTTACTCTTTTTGAGCATTGGACTTGGCTACTGTAAAGTTTCCTTAGCAAGTTTTAGACAAACATAGATCTCCCAAGTTTCTATGCGCGCTGATTCCAACAGGTGTAAGTGATCGTTTTTTCCGATAATGAAAGTATGGACACACCAATGACACGGTTCGTGCTTCGTGTCCCTCTGCTTCAATCCAGTCTGTACACATTCAATTGCTTTACACGGCAGGGTTTACACTGTCTCAGCAGTCTGCGAAAGATAATAATAACTTGCATGAAAAATGTACGATGTTTAGCGAAACTAGCAAGGTTGTTCAGGATCTGAGGTGGCTGTACGCGACTGCGCATAAGAAAACAACAAATATAGTTGAAATTAAGTCCAAAATCGCCACATATGGCAATTAAAGCCGTATGTGTCCTGTATTAAACCCGACATATATCCATATATATATATATATATATTAGAAGAATACAATGGGCGTCAGATTAAGAGCTACGCTTTTAAGTTTGAACCATACAAACTCGGATTTGGATTTGTTTAACCGGCAGACCGCCGACTACAGCAGCTAACATGGCTTTGGCCTTTATTATAATAGTTTTTTTGTTTAAAAAAAAGAAAAAAGGAAGTGCATAACGTCCACCCCAAGGGTGAAGCGTGAGCGACATCCATTATTACTGCTCTTCCCATCCTCTTAAGTCCTAAGCATCTCAGAATGAAAAGCAGTCCATCCTCCATCATATCGTATGTCTTTAGGCTTATTTCCCGTTTTCCAGATGCAAGTCACGTGGCACTCATGTTAGAAGATTAAGTTGTGCTTTTGTAAAGAATTCCCAATAAAAGGTATAAAGAGATTGAATAGGATCATCATTCGTCTCAACTGCAGTCTCAACGCCAGCTCCCTGACTTGAATCAGTTGTATCCACTTGTCAAACCAGTAACCAGAAGTTCGGAACTTAACTACCAAAGTTCTAGCTTCACATATATATAAAAATGTTCAAAGCTCAAAAACCAAAGGCAGATGGAGCTACCATGGGAACGGTACAACTGATAGATCTAAACACTAAAGGAAGATGAGCTAGCTTGCAATTTGGCGATGATGTTCAACAATATCATCTTTAAAAAAACATTAGATTTATGTCATTATCACTAAAAAAATTACATTAAAGTCATACTTGAGCAGTTGACCACTTAATGCACACATTCTCACCAAGAGCGTGTAGAAAAAGATGATAATGCGATAACTAAGATAAACCACCCAATTTGGAATTCTACACTAGATCATGTGGGTTGTCTGTCCTGCTATGATGTGTTAACCTTTTAAATTATATGAATATTTAAATTTCATTATGTTATTTTATTAAATAAAAAGTCGGGTATACATATTAACAATGTTTTAAAAACTATATAGTAAATTAAACTATAAAATAAGATGTTTAAGTTTAAAAGCTTCGCTCAGTATTAAATTATCATAAAATCGAATAAAGATTAAATAAAATTTAAAATATGATTGAAAGAGATTTTCTTTACCCATTAAAAAATT
>JANKYF010000003.1:16538058-16549839 GCA_029829435.1 Erythroxylum hondense | reverse complement strand
CATAATGCAAATATAAAATTAAGAATAATACAAAATATTTAAAATAATACAATAATACAATTTCATCATTATAATAAATAATAATTACATCAAAACATCCAATAAAAAGAAAAATAAATATCCTTAAACAATTTACAAAAAAGAGTTCATGACAAAAAAACAATCAAATAGAAGTTAAACCTAAAACAAAAATATTTACAGTTACATTATAATTACATATATAGAATTTAATATAAACATCAAATATAAGTAAAATTAAAAGAAGAGGAAAAACAAAAATCTAGAACGAAATTCAATCGTCAACGGGAGGATACCCGCTATAACTGCACTGACCCTAGTTATCATTTTGTACAAAATCCTCATCATTGAGAGAAGCTTCATCATCGTTATCATTCAAATTTAATACATTAAATGACATGTCAATGATTTTCCTTCTAAGATTATCTTCCAAGTCATTGACATTTACCAAATTCGATTCTTCAGAAACTTAATCCGTCAAAAGATTAATATTATTAATAAAAATTGGATCTATTGAATTACTTGTGCTATTAAAACTTCAAGTAAGCAATTATATTTAATTATTAAAAATTATAAGAAATTATATCGAAATTAATAATAATAATAATAACATAACTTTCCTAAGACCTTAAATTGTAACGAACAGAAACCAAGTCATTCAACTTCTTATGCTCCAAATCTATTCATTTTCGTTGAGTTGATAAATTTAAATGTGTTCTAGTTTCGTTCATAGCCTGTTGCACTTACACATTGACTTAAAATCTGAATTGTAAACCTTTTTAATTCTAGAACACCATTTTCGAATTGATCCCACCAAGAAATTGTAAGTCATAAGATAACAAAAATAGTGTTATAAACAACATAAAGTGATAATTAATTTTCAACAAATAAGAAAAAGGAAATAACTAATACCTGCAAAAAGTTTTCCTCTTTTTCGAATAGCAATCGACATTTCAAAATCTCCATCAGACAACTTGTAAAGCTCCATTTGTGAACTTAAAAGATCTTGCATCACATCAACGCTAACAAGTGTTGTAATTGTTACAAGCATTCCTCTATTAACTTCAACTTGCTTAGTAAGATTCAGTCTAAAATAAACAATAGAATTCAAAAATGCCCCAGCTACAAACAATGGAGAAGAAAGTTATCTTTTCCTTCTCTCGTTAATGATTGAAAGATATTGTGTGTATAAAGAAAACTTATGTTTCAGATTGACCTTGATTGCTTCTATCGCTCTCTCCATGGCATCAAAAATATAACCCATTGTTGGTTTTTCTTCATTATCAGCCACACGAAGTACCCTCATCAAAGGCTCACAAACTCGGATAATAAATTGACATTGAGACCAAAATTCTCTATCTTTTAGTATAATATTACAAACCTTCACTCCAACATTAAACCTAGCATGCTGAGATGTAATCCACTTATCACTTGTAAATATTTGTCTTAACTTTTTCTTCATCAAAACTAAAGACTGAAATGATAAGAAATTTGTTGCAAATTTTGTCACAGCAGGACGACACAAATTCCTACCAGTGGTAAATTCCTTTCTCGTCAAATTCAATACCCATGCACGATTATAAATGAACTTTGTCACTTTTTTAGTTTTCTGCATTGTCTCATCAATAACAAGAAAATACCTAGGATCTCCTATATTTTTCAACATTAGGTCAATGCAATGTGCAACACAAGGAATCCAAAAAAATGAATTATATGTATTTTGAAACCTTTTGCCTGTCGTTTTATAAGCGGAATCATTATCAGTAATAAACTTAATAATATTTTTCAGCCCTACATCATTCACATCTTTATCAAATAGCGCAAATAATGTCTCAGTATTTCTAATAAGGTCAAATGCATCAATAAATTTCAAAAACATAGAGTCATTTGTAGAATAAACAAAAAATTTTATAATAGGCTCTTGTCTCCTATTTGTCCAACCATCACATATGATTGAACATCAATAAGTACCATAATTTACTATTCTTTTAGCAAATAAATTCTAATTTCAGAAACATAACAACTCAAAAGTTTACTTGTTAAGTCATTAATCGAAGGACCTTTGTATCTTAGACCATAAGGGGCTATTGCATCTATTATAGGTTGATAATAATAAGACTAAGAAGCATTGAATGATGAACCTGTATCATATCACTATCTAGCTACTGCCATATCGACATTGTGAGTTGTATCTCTTAATTGCATTGCACTACGAATTGAAGGTTGGGCTCCAGAAGTTGTTCGTGATGCAAAGAAACTAGTCACCTGCTTTCTTCTCTTCCTCACATCAACTTCAGGTACTTCTTCTTGAACCTAAGATGGAACACTATCAGTACCACTACCACCACTACCACTTCCACTTCCACCTTCAACATTTCTAAAATCACCATGGAAGCTGGAAAATGAACTTTCACTACCAATTTCAAAATTCAACATTTCCCTTCTATCTCTCTCATATTGATATTCATCTAAGCAATGTTTTCATCTTCTACTTCACATCATAACTTACTTTTTTACAAGGTTCCACATCTCCTTTAACCCCGACTAAATATTTTTTTTAATCGAGTGATTCCTCTACCTTTCAAATGCTTATTATAAAACAAGCAAATAGTATAACTTCTCATACCGGGAACCAGTGCAGCATGAGCTCAAGCTGGAACAATGTATCTTCCTGAAGTGGGTTCATAAGGAGTACTTGAACTTTCTTCCATTTATCTATAAAAATAAATGAAGGCATATATCAAAATAAATAACATAAAATTTCAGTACACTATAAGCATATCCATCTTATATAATATAACTCATTCTGTATGATTATATTGCACACAATTCAATTTCATGGAACACAATTCACTATAAGTTAAAAGCTAACAATTCAAAATATTCAACATATATAATTACACAAAAGATATATAAACACTTTCTGTTTCCAACAATTACAAAACATACATAAACAATTTTCATTTCCATTAATCACAAAACATTTATAAAACAATTTCCATTTCAACAATTTCCATTTCCATTAATCACAAAACATTCATAATCACATTTCCATTTTCAATAATTTTCAACAATTTCCATTTTCATTTTCACCAATCACAATACATTCATAAAACAATTTCAATTCCCAATAATTTTCAACAATTTCCATTTCCAACATCCACAAATCTTATATAAACAATTTCTATTTCCATTAATCACAAAATATTCATAAAACAATTTTCATTTCCAACAATCACAAAACATGCATAAACAATTTCTATTTTCAACAATTTCCATTTCCAATAATCACAATACATTCATAAAACAATTTCTATTTTCAACATCTACAAATCATACATAAACAATTTCCATTTTCAATATCTACAAATCATATATAAACAATTTCCATTTCCAACATCCACAAATCATACATAAACAATTTCAATTTCTAACAATTTTAAACAATTTCTATTTTGAACAAGTTGGACCTACGCTCCGAATACCACCAAATCTGAATGTGCGCAGTAGATGTGGAAAAGACAGCTTTTCAAACTCATCATGGCCACTTTGAATCCTAATTATGTCATTTGGCCTAATCAAGGCGTTAATGAATGAGGTATTCTAATCTTACTTGAGAAAGTTTATTCTTATATTTTTTGATGATATCCTTGTTTATAGTAAGTATCGGGTAGATCATCTAGAGCACCTCCGGCAATTTTTCATTTTGCTAAAAAATCACCAACTTTTCCTAAGACGCTCCAAGTGTCTCATTGCCCAACAACAAGTCTCCTATCTGGGAGACATCATCTATCATCTCAGGCAAGGGGACTGCAGTAGACCAAACTAAGATTGCGGCAATGGAAGAGTGGCCAAAATTGAGCACTGTGAAAGGATTGCGCAAATTTTTGGGACTCGCAGGGTATTATCGCAAATTTGTACAGGATTATGGAACCATTGCAGCTCCTTCGACTGCTATGTTGCGGAAAGGGTCCTTCCAATGAACAGAAGAAGCTTCAAATTCCTTTGAACAATTAAAAACAGTTATGACCTATACCTCTGTGTTGGCTTTACCGGACTTTACCAAGTTATTTATTATAGAATGTGATGCTTCAAATTCTAGAATAGGGGCAGTTCTTGAACAAGGTGGCCAGCCCATTGCATATTTCAGTAGACCTTTGGCTTCTCGCTACAAGGGAATACCAGCATATGAGAAAGAACTCATCGGCTTGGTTAAAGCAATTTGGCATTGGCGTGCTTACCTCTGGGGACAACAATTCCTTATCCATACAGACCATTATAGCCTGAAATTCTTGTTGGAACGATGGGTTATTACGTCACCTCAGCAACATTGGCTGAGCAAATTAATAGGGTTTGACTTCTAAATGGAGTATAAAGCTGGAAAACACAACCTATTCTTTCTTCCATTTCAATGCCTCAGTTGCCCCTCTTTGGTTCCATCTGCTAGGAAATTCATCAAATAGAATTGTTGCAGCAACTGGTACAACGAATTCAATAGAGTGAAGCCGTCGGACCTTGGAAACATACAAATGGCCTAATTTTCTTTAAAAACAGAGTTTACTTACTGTCTTCTCCACTAGTTCCTACCATCATCTCTTCAATTCATGACAGCAATCATGAAGGTTACCAAAAGACTCTTCATCGGGTTGCCAGAGACTTCTATTTGAAGGGAATGAAAGCCACTATTCAAACTTATGTACAACAATGCCTCACTTGTGCCAGCACCATAAATCTGAACACTTGCATCCAACGGGCCTTCTTCAACCTCTACTAATTCCTCTCCAAATATGGTCTGACATCTCATTAGATTTTATTGAGGAGTTGCCCACCTTACAAGGGAAAAATGTCTTGCTGGTTGTGGTTGATCGTTTTTCTAAATATTCCCATCTTTTGGCACTTTCTCATCTTTATAGAGCAGTGAGTGTTGCTCGGTTATATTTTGATAATATCGTCAAACTCCATGGCTTACCAGAAACGATGGTGAGAGATAGGGACATTACATTTACCAGTTCTTCTTGGACTGAATTGTTTCGCTTAAGTGGCACTAAAGCTCAACTTCAGCTCAACCTATCATCCCCAAAGTGATGGGCAAACTGAAGTTGTCAATCGCACCATTGAAATGTATCTACGTTGCTTCACTAGCAATCTCCCCGTCGTTGGCCTCAATGGTTGTCATGGGTAGAATATTTTTATAATACCAGTTATCATTCCTCTCCTCTCTCAAGGCCACTCCATTCAAGGTTGTTTATGGGTACCCTTTGCCAAAAATGCTTTCTTATTGTCCAAGTTTGACTAAACTTGAAGCGGTAGATGAAGCGTTAAAAGCGCGGGACATGGTGCTTTTAGACTTACGAGATCGCCTTCTACAGGCTCAAAATGCCATGAAGGTTATTTATGATTCCAAGCATCGTCTAGTTCATTTTCAAATTGGTGACCTCGTGCTTCTCAAACTCCAACCTTATCACCAAATTAGCTTGACTTCCAAGAGGTATTCTAAGCTCTCTCCTCGTTATTATGAACCTTTCCCAATTATTGCTAAGGTGGGTAGTATGTCCTACAAGCTCGCCCTTCCACCTACTTCGAAGTTACATCATGTGTTTCACGTCTCTTATCTCAAGCCTTTTCATAATACATCCGTTCCTATTGAGCCTTCCTTACCTGTTCTTTCCAAGGGAAAAAACATGCAAATCTATAGGCTATTCTTGATTCACGACTTCCTAAGGGTCAGCCTCAAGTGTTGGTGCATTGGGAGGGATTATCCCCCGTGGAGGCTTCATGGGAAGATATTCCTTTCTTTTGCAGTAGATATCCTTCTTTTGTGCTCGAGGACAAGCACAATTTTAATAGGGGCAGTGGTGTTAAGCACACAAACTCAGCTGTGGAAGTGTTGCCTTGTAATGACAAGCTTGCCAAAGGAATCATATATCAGAGATGTAGCTAAAGGGAGAGGAGTTGAAGTAGTCAAAGAATTTTAGCTGTGTTTTCAATTATTCCTTTTATTTTATTCCATTTTAGTTAATTACTCAGCATATAGTGTAGTGGCTCCTGCTTTATAGGAATCCGTTATTTTCCTTTGTGTACTTAAGCTGCAATTTAGAATGGAAATGGTATCTGAAAATTTTCAACATCCAAATTCTGTCATTAAGAGATCGAAAGGTTCTCTTATTTAATAAGCCTTTGTTTTCTTTACAATTCACCATAGGTCCTAAAGGTAGGAAGTCTAGAAAACATTGGCGACTTCATACCTTACAAGTTGATTTTACCATTAGTCGTCCTGTAACTAGATCCCAAATAGGGGACCATAACAGTTATACTATAAGCATACAGATATTCTGTTATAGTTATAAACTGAGTGAGAATTATGTTTATTGTTTTAACTTCTATTTCTATTCTAGAAAATTTCATTTATACTTCTGTACCTCCCCGTTAATGTTCCCACCTTTGGTTGGAGTTAAATCCTGAGTATTTCCAGGTTTTTGTGCCTTAGCATGTAGTTGATCCCATTTTCATGCTCGAAGAATAGAAATTTATGACTACCTAATTAATGCAAACACACTGCACTATTGCTTTTTATGGTTTTGTTTGTCTTTTCTTGGTCTTCAAGCTTTAAATTATGACTGCAACTGAAATAGAAGTGCAAAGTATAACTAATGCTCCCATACTTGGTTCAATTCACCAAATGGGATTTAGCAAGGATAATCCCGCACCTGACAAAGCAATTTGTTTTAAATGGTAGCTATTTTGTTCCAAATACATCAGGTTTCTTGGGCTGTGTTAGGATTAGTACTGTCAACAAACCTAGGATATGGCAAGACGAAAAAGAGAGGGGACTGTGGGCAATGATAATCATGTGGGCAATGATGATGTGGACAACGTTGCACAAGTTAGTTAGGATTGTGGCACATGGATGGGGAATAACAGAATGTACGGGTGGTTAGATAAGTAGGGGGGCAGGGAGAGAGTAGGGTCATTCAGAAAAGTAAGAAGAATATTGTGACAGAGAAAGAAGGAATTCTTTCCCTGAGGAGCAGCCATTGCTCTGGTTAGTGAGAGATCTTCGGATCCTCTTGTAATACCAGTGTTACCACTGGTTACTATCAATAATATACTAGTCTCTAGCTTATTAAGCTAGAGGTTCCTAACAGGCTGTTGTTCCTTTAAACATTTTAAGCGAAATAATTTAGTCTTGATACGAATTGTGTGTGAGATTTTCGGGGTTCCCTTTGCTATCCCATGTATTGATGCAGAAGTAGATGCTTGACCAGCTGACCGTCCAGTCTTTAGATTGATATTGGTGGACTTAAACAGCCAATATGTCAAACATATGAATCGTAATCTAACCTTTTTCAACAGGTTAAAAGGGCTTGCCAATACTTATAATATTATGTTATATTTTAATTTTTTAAAACAATATTATTAACATTTTAAGTTTAATGAATTTAAGTTTATATTGAATTAATTTATGTAACATCATAGTTGAGTAATTTGAATTTATTAAATACCATCATAATTTTAAACATAATTTTTTAAATATTATTAAAATTGTGATTTATACGTTAATGTTTTAAGAAAATAAATTATTATTTTTTTATTATTTTCTTAAAAATGTAAGTGAATATATTTAAAAAGGAAAGAAAGTTATAAATACAACCTGGTACTATAAAAACATGCCACTGATTGATAAGAAAATCATAGTACAAGAAGCATAAGAGACCGTAGTCACCATGTAATCTTAAGATTCATGCAGTGGCAAGCATGTTACTTGGCTCTGTGGAAAGCGCTAAAACATCCTCTTTAGCTACAACATATAATCTAATATCATGAAAGATTCTCCTAGCAACAACAATAATAACAACATTCAGTATAAATTTTTCTTAATGCGAGACTTGCCAAGGTTTAATAGTACACAACCTTATTCCTAACTAGTAGAGAATTTATTTCCAAATGACCCACAAGAAGAAAGGGGAAAAGAAAGAAAAAATTAAAAAAATGGTAAAAACAAAAAAGTAATAGGGAATTGAATTAGTTGTGGTAGTATTAATAAGGAATTGAAGAGAGATCTTAATTGTTTGCTAATTATCCTTAGCATTGCTTTAAATCCAATTACAAGGTTAAAAGAGTTTTGAGAAATCAAGAGGTCACAATCTATTTCAGTTGAGATTACTTGGTTGGATCTTAAGATAGGGTAATTATAACTATTGGATATCTAGGGTCGAGTATTGTTAAATCAAGGCAGTTAAGTGAAAACAAAACAAGGATAAAAGTAATTCCTAAGTTGTCTTCAATGATTAATCAACAAATTCACTACTGATTGTTAAAGATTCAATTATCAGTTTTCTTTAGTTTAGTTTATTTCCTATTTACATTATCATATTTTTTACCTTAAACAAAGTGTTATAAAAATTGTTAGGTGTCTATAACAATCCTTAAAGGAATGACACTGTTTATACTATAAAGATATGACCCGTATAATTGTGGTATAGATAGGTTTAAAGAATTAAATCAACATGCCACACCTTATATGCCTGATTAATTACGTGTTTACTAATTTAAGTTAATGAGAGAGTTAATAGGAAAGGGAATCATGGATACTATTCCTCCATCCTTTACTAATTATCTTGTCGAAATTAGAGAGTTGAAGTAAATAGTTGAAGAACCTGAAAGGGGCTCTCTTTTTTGGTACAATTAATTTGAGACCAACCTCTACAAGAGTGTGGTCTAAAAATAACTAATTGTTGAACACTACAGCAGTATCAAGGAAGTAAATTAACCGATTTGAGTTAACCAACATCTGTCAAGCTATTTTTGAATTAGTAGTAAATTAGATTGCTTATTAGTCCAAGTGAAAAGGTTACTAGGTAACTTGTCAATTATCCTCATTCATGAGATTTGGAGAAAGAGTATTTTGAATTACCTTGAGGTTCATGAAGATGTAGTATGCAATTGAAGTCACCCAAAATACATAAGGGGTATTTACCTTGCCTCTAATGTGCACCAAATCATTCCAAAGCTTGCTCCTTTGGAACTCCCAATTTGTGCTATATATTATTGAGATAGCCAGGAGAGTTTTGAGTACTTTTCAAAAACACCTCACAATGGACACAATAATTAGATTGTGTAACATCCCGTCCCCATATTAAGGGTTAGGACCTAAAATTTCAATGCATGTAAGTTCAAAGAGAGATTAAGGAAATGCATTTTTCTTGCTCATGCATAATGTTAGCATATATGCACGTGAATATTGAATCTTTGCACACACAAAAAATAAGTGTACATGCATTCATTGACAACTTCTGGGCATGATTGTTTTATATGTGACGTTATTGAAAATGAGAAGTACAGAAAGTGGAAAGAGTGATCTAGGTATGAGTTGAGATAAAGAAAGACGTGGAAACAAAATTGGTAGTGATCTAGAAAGTGTTGACTAAGTATGCTTCAGTCTTTTAGCAACAACGTTTTCTCTAGTCATCCAAACGAGATTATTCTTAATTTGGATTAAATTAGAGATATATGACTACATTTTGTATGAAGACATCGAATTCCAATTCTATGTCTAAGAGTCTCAAAATTTGTCATGAAGTGAAGAATTGGGTGCAGTGTTGGTGTATGAATGAAAAATTTGTCTTTAGATTTTAGGAGTAAATTTGGGATTGATATAAATATATTTGAGCAAAGTTGTCTTCTGGAAAGTTATAGATCTTTCTTTTATCTTTCCAACGGTATATTATATGAAAAATTTGAACATCGGAGTCAAAAGTTATGATCTTTATAATAGAGACGTTCTAGAGAAAAAGTAAGACGAAGTTACTGTTCATCGTCTTAGTTTGACTTTTTACGTCTCAGTTACTATTAATTCTATCGTCTCAGTTACTGTTCATCGTCTTAGTTTGATTTTTTGCGTCTTAGTTTGACCGTCTCAGTTACTATTCATTATATCGTCTCAGTTACTGTTTATCGTCTTAGTTTGACTTTTTGTGTCTCAGTTTGACCACCTCAGTTACTATTCATTCTATTGTCTCAGTTACTGTTCATCATCTTAGTTTGACTTTTTGCGTCTCAGTTTGACCGTCTCATTTTGCTTTGTCTCAGAATGACATCAGCAATTCGTCTCATGACGTCAGCATTGTCTCATTTTGGCCAGAACATCTTCTAATCCAAATTTGATCCTCTAGATGATAGAATTGGTCTTTTAGGTCTTCATAAGAGTTGTAGATCTTGAAGTCCTCTTTCTATTCATATAAAGAACACTTGAATCCGAGTTCGGTACAGAAAGTTATGACCATTTTTCTAATTCCTCTTAAGTTGACTTTCTGTTTCATCTTAGTTTGACAAGAACATCTTCTGATCCAAATTTGACCTTTATATGATAGAATTGTTCTCTAACATCTTCATAAGATTTGTAGACCTTGAATTTTTCTTTTCAACCATATAAATAACACCTTAATCTGATATCTTTAGGGAAAGTTATGGTAATTTTTCCAACCTTATATAGTCTGATGATGTCACTTTGTCTCAAAAATGACGTCATATGGTCTGCTCTATTTTCTACCCCTAAGATGAAATAATTTGCCTTCGACATCTTCATGAGAGTCATAGCTCTTGAAGTCTTATTTTGAACTATCTAAAGAACACCTCAATCAGAAATTTCTACAGAAAGTTATGGCTGTTTCCCCGAAACAGGTTCAGTATGATTGAGGTCAAAAACATGGTTGCTTCTTTTGACCATAGTTTCTTCCCTAGACCTCCAAATGACATGATTCTTAAACCATTGGATTCGTAAGACTTTTATCTACTTCTTCACTAAAAATCAAAGCTATCTGAAATAAAGTAAGAAATATTGAGTGGAAAAGGTGGGACGGGTATAATGAGTGTGCTCTTAAAAGATCTGAACTGGTGTTATCCCACTGAACATACTTCAGTGTTTTGATGATATCTTGATTTGTAGGAATCCAAATGTGATGATTTTTTAATTGTGGTAAACTAGAGACATATAAGTACAAATTATCTAAAATAAGTGAGTTGTAATTCAGTCCTTAAGATGTTTGAATGTTATATGGAAATTGAGTACAGGGTATTGTCTCGGAATAAAAGTAATCCGGAGATATTGGAGTCTAACTTTCACACTACTGAACTAAATTGAATGCTTTTGGTGTCATTTGAAACTTAAGACAATATAGAAGAGTCTTCTAGAATAAAGTGTCATGTTAGAATGATCAAGGGTATTTTTGGCAAGACTTTTATGTATAGAAGACATAAGGCATAAATGGAAGAGCAAATGGAACAATTCTCAATCATTAAGGGCATAATTGGAAGAAGAAGTGTTGTCTTGCCTATTAATGGAGTAGAAACATAAAAATGGAAGGAAGTAGAAGAAAAGAATGAAAATTCTAGATAAAAGAGAGAGAATGTCATGAAAAGGAGAGGAATAAGCTAGGGTTTCAATTTTCCTAGCCTATAAGAGAGATTTTGAGGTTGTCCAAGAAGAGAAAAGGGAAGAGGAAGAAAAGAGCTCCCAATTGAGCTAAAGATCTCTTAATTTAGTGAAGAATTAAGGTAAGATAATTTTGAATCTTTTGAATTTTTGGAAGGATTCTAATTCATTGAGTTTAGAAAATGCTGAGTTTAAGTATTCTAGAATCAATTTCAGTGATTTTGCATTATGAGATTTTCAATTGGATTTCTATTAGATGATGATTTGGATATTTTGAGATCATATGAGGTTAGAAAAGAGATGATGAGAAATTAAGTTATGATATAAAGTAA
>JANKYF010000003.1:16520707-16533174 GCA_029829435.1 Erythroxylum hondense | reverse complement strand
CGGCGAAGCCGTTAGCCCCGACTCTTCGCCGCGATGAAGGCCAGGCCTTCGCGGCGAAGCCGCCCAAGCACGTCGCGGCGCGCACGTATTCTTGCGCTGCGACGCCCGCTCCCCTGGCACGCCGCGACGTGCACCAACATGCACGCGGCGTGCACAAAATTCGCACACCGCGGCGTGCTCTTGAGCACGTCGCGATGTGCGGATCGGGAAATCGTTCCCGAACCCCAAAAATCCCAGATTTTCAACTCCAAATCGTTCCAAACTCAAATGTAATACTCCCAAGCCATAGATCAAGTCTTCTACTATCATTCTAACCCATTCCAGGCTTCCAATCCATCCTAAAATCATCAACCTAAGGATTTCCCCAATTTTCTCATCCAAAACCCTAAATCATCGATTTCTCTCAATCCATGTTATCTAAGTGTTCAATCCAAACGAAAGCAAGTTAGATAGGACGTAAACTTACCGATTGAAGCCCTGAATCCGTCGAAAGTCCACGAAATCACAAAAGCTTTCTCTTCCTCTCCTTCCCCACCGACGGCTACGAAGTTCTATTTCCTTTTCTTTCTATTTTCTTTCCTCTTTTCTTTTCCATTTTATATCTAGGTCTTTTAAAACCTAAGACATGGTCGAAGACTAATTTACCCCTCCTTATAAGCCTAAATCCAATCCAACTTAAGGAAACTCCCCAAAATACCCTTACACAATTTAATCCTCTACTACCTTAATTAAACCTTAATTTACTCCAATTAACCAATATCAAGCCCAAATAAATCAAACTAAACCATAAACACATAATTATCAATAATTCATACTTAAAGACATCATAAATAAAAATTCGGGGTCTAACACTAATGAAAGGAAACAATAAAATGATTGCCACATTTTATGATTTTCAAAATTCTAAGCATTTGCTAGCAAAGATGATCATAGAGAATGAATATCTGCTCACTGTTATCGATAATCATAATTTCAGGATGTTTGTCATCTCTCTTCAATCGACCTTCAATATGCTAACTTATATTATCATTAAGAAAAATATCTTCAAGATTTACAAAGAACAAAAAAAATTGAGATCAATGGCATTGTTGAGTAATCAAGGATGAATTGCCGTCACATCAAATATATGGACTATTTGGTGCATTATATTTGATAATGTCCGAACTTTGTACAATCAATTCCTTAGATAAATAATATTCTTTAATTTTGATATCACTTGTTCATTGATTATATTATAATTGATATATTTCATGTTTTTGAATGGTGGGTTTGCTTATATCCTCACACTCCATACAAGTGAAAGATTGACAATTGTATTAATCAAATACTTAATGGATTAGAACATCAACACCAAGCTCTTAACCATAACTTTGGATAATTTTAGAACAAATGATATTATGAATTTATGATTGAAAAAGTGAAGACTAAGTTACGTGATGGGGGCTTATTGATGGATAAGAGATTATACCATCTATGCTATTTACGCATATTGTGAGTATCATAACGAAAGATAGGATAGAGATAATAAAGGAAAGGTAAAGGCAATTCATAATAACACAGTATATTAGAGTACAACGCATAAATGAGTTAAAAAAATTGAAAAAATTATATAACAACAACTTATTTCATGAATAAATTAGTTAGTTTTAAATTGTCCAATAAGATGGGATTTAACTTTCAATATGCTAAAATCGACAACTAATTATATTAACGTGTTTATGAAAGATTAAGACAATCAGATTCTAAATACACTTGTCTGTTGATAGAAGAACAATGAGAATTAGCTAAAACAATTTATGTAAAGTTGGTAATATTTCATATTGTTACTGACTTCATACATTTACTTTGTTAGTATGCTTGAGATTAAACTAGCATTATTTGGTTAGATTTTTTATTCCAATAAGGTGTTTTAAACAATAGAAAGCAGATGAAGAAGAAAATTAATATTATTGATTTATGGCTAGTAGTACCAACACTCATTTTTATGTTGGATCTGACATATAAAATAAAAAGACATAAGTTTTTTATTAACAATTGTATGGTGATTGGGCTGAAGGATGGATTGATACCATTAAACACTTTTGGTATGATTTGTTTAATGATTATCGGTTAAAAATAGACAAAGAGCTAGATTGCAGTATGATGATGTATCAATAAAACCTTTGTTTGATGGTTATCAATTAAGAATAGATAAAGAGATAAATCACACTAGTTCAATATTTTTTTTCTAGAAAATAGGAGTTTAATATTAGTTTCGTCTTTTGTTGATACATCATGATTAATCATAATTGAAAGTTTGATTTTTTTATAAATTAATTAAGAAAAAAGGGGACAACACTTCTTATATATGAAGTATATATTCTAATAACGATTGATGACGAATAGTTTGATATATGATCATGGTGGAACTCGAATGGATCTCAATATTTGATTATGCAACCAATTAAGCAAGACTTGTTACTAATTTCAATATCTACAATTGCTTTGGATTTACTTTTAGCAGCAGTGGCTAGATGGTGAGTCTCCACTGAAGTTGACTTTATCCTAAAACTATAGAAGCCTAATATGTGTCCAAAGTTGGTTAAGTGTTGAAAGTGTTCAAGACATTATATTGTTTGCAAATTTAATAGTTATTTATCATATTATCCTATGTTTTTATATTGTGACAAGTAAGAATATCATTCTTCCAACAAATGAAGGTATTATTATTTGTTAATTATCATTCATTCATTTAATAAAATGATTGTATAATTGAGTATGATTTATATAATAATTTTTTTATATACAGATGAAGTGATGAACACTATTAAGAATCACAACTATAACAATTAGTTGGCTTATTTTCTTGTACAATTGGTTTTATTTTAATGTTTTCCTATTGATTTACTTTTTTTTACATAACTGATTTAATTTTTTGCAAATAAAGATGTACATATTTTACCTTTATATTCTTGCGTGGTTTTATGTAGATTAACAAAAAATGTAAAATCATATCATTACCTTCGCCTTCTAACATGGTCATAAATTCTACTCCAAGTTCTATAAGTTTAATTCTATCCATCCTTAGTTTGATAAAACACGAAATAAAATATTGGGTTTGATTATTCTGTTATTGTTTTAGATTTGATGAAATCACACTTTAGTATTTCAAATTGACAAATGTTTCTTCTTTTTGCTTATATCATGTTCTACTTATGCATTACCAACATTCTCTTCTTAACTAGCTTAAGATTGTCAAATAGATAATACTTAGATTACTGCAAATTTCTTTTTCAAGAATTATAAATGACTTTTGTCATGTTGTTATTTATAACTTAACTATGTGGAAACAATATTGAGAGTCTTAAATTCAATTTAATTAATGGTACATTTGTGATTTATTTTGATAAAGAATTGATATAATCAAGACTTTCATTAGTAAAGAGTTGAATTTTTTCTTGAAAATTTTGTTATTGTGTAAGGACAAAGAATTTTTTTACATGCATTAAATGTGAATTACAACATAATTTTTATTGAGATATTAACTATAAGATATTTTAAATAAAATTTTTTATTTAAAAAATTTGATGACTTTTTAATTTTTAAGTCAAGCCTAACACGATTGATCTTAATATGACTTGATCAAATTTTGAGTCTAAACAAATTTAAACTATAGCTGTAAGTCTCAAGTTAAATTGAGTCTGAGCTTAACCGAACCTTATTTATTAGCAATCTTAATTAAAAAATATAAAAAAATTATTTATACTTTTTTTATAATATGTTTAAGTGAAATATACACTGTTGACCCCAATTAATATAACCGAAAGGAAACTTCATTGACTAATATAAGAGCAATATTGACCGAAGCTTGTAGGACGTAGATGAACCTTATAGGATCGAAAGTGTGGTGTTATGAAAGGTGTATAATCTCATGTTTAATAACCAAAATAGGCCTTGAAGGTTGCAATTAACTTCTTTGTGTGGATCAACTTGCTCCGCCTCCAATATTTCATACATTTCATGTACTGTTTAATGAAGATTTCAAGTTTCAAAATGTCAGCCTGATCAAGTTCTGCGAACTTATCACGTGGGCCGAGATACAGGTCTTAAGGAGCTTACTGAAGTAACTTCATTACTTCAATCATAGGAAAGAAAGGCTTTAATTCCATGATATGCAATAAACATAAACAACAATAATAATAGCCCAATGTGTACAACTTTAATTTTGTATTTTATGAAGTGATTGTGACTTTTTAATTACACAAAAGTAAATTTATTAGTTATTTCAAAATTTACCCTCTTTTACAATAAACAATGCCTCGCCACTTAATAATATTTTCATGTAAAAGAATAATAACTAATAAACAGGTAACTATTAGGACGGGGAAAGGAATAGATAAGTGGCAGCCTAATTTTCATATTAATGATAAAATCAGTATTATATACGTGCTTATTTTCGGAATTGCCTTTGCTCTAAGGACGTATATGCTTTTTTTTTTTTTGAAACTGAAAGTATATTACTAGGAAGATGGCCAGGAAAAATCGAATCAACCGGACCGCTTTAGCCCCGAGTCGACAGACTCACCCAATACACCCGACCTAGATCCAGAAGATCGAAGAAAACCTGGCTGAAGTACATCAGTAGAAGGACATTCAGAACAAGTAATAGCAGTCACAAAGGGGAGAAAAACCTGGCCCCAAGACACAAAATCAGACTGGAACAATGCCTCCCTAGCTATTGCATGGGCTGCCTTGTTCGCTGATCGTTTAACATGACAAACATCAATGTCACGAAGCTCATGGAAAAGAGCTTTACAGTCCGAAACAATTACTCCAACATAAGACAAATCAGAAACATCATTCATCAAAGCATTCACAAGTAAAAGACAATTTGACTCAATAACATGACAATGTATAGGAGTGCGCTTTAGCCAACTGAGAACGGCTTTCATACCAATGGCTTCTGCGAGAGTAGGATCAGGAGGACCGTCAAACACTTGAGCAAAGATGTGAAGAATGTTACCTTGGTGATCCCGTATAAGGCTGCCACAGGAGATACGACGGGTAGAAGCATCTAGCGCTGCATCAAAGTTGCATTTATACTGGCTTATCATAGGCGGGGACCAGCTAGGGGGAGGACCAGCCCGTGCACCATGTGGCATCGGACCCCGGGGGGTGCTATTAGCGTCTGCCCACTCCTGACACGCATTGTGAACAGCCCACAAGACCGCAGGGGCAGAGGATAGCCGCTGGCCCCAGACCACAGCATTCCTGCGATTCCACAAACACCACGAGTAGAAAATAACAGGCTGTTGTTGATCCCAGCCTAGTGAAAAGACAATGTCAGTGAGCCAACGCATGAGAGGTACCCCATGGCCGAGTCGGACCAATGCCAAAGAGTCCCAACAGGAGCGTACCTCGGTGCACCACAGAAGAGCATGTTCAGTAGATTCAGGGGCGTCTTGGCAAAGGGGACATAAGGCATCGTCGACAATTTTCTTGCGGTATAAATTCAGTTTGGTGGGGAGGACATTGGAAAGGGCACGCCATAAGAAATGCTTCACTCTGGGAGGCACCTGGAGGTGCCATAGTAGGCGCCAAAGGTGACACCCGCCTTCATCGGTGACGGAAACACAATCCTAAAGCATCTTATACGCTGATTTGACAGAGTAGAGGTCTTTCCGTTCCCACCTCCATTTCCACCAATCGGGACGAGTCCGACTGCTTAAGGGAATGCTTTGGATGAGTTGCGCATTCTTGTCGCAGAAAACTTCTTGAACAAGGTCAAGGTTCCATCGGGTCGGATTGAGGCCAAGCAATCTTTGGCATCCAAAACATATCGAACGATAGTCACTTCTTGTGAACAAAATTCAAGTATCAAAAAATAACAAATTAACGAACAACAGCAGCTGGTAAGACGTTAGCTTTCTAAATTCAGTTAACATGAAAATGCTCCACGTGTATAATGTTTTATTGAAATCAACGTGATCTCGAGCGTGGCAGAAAGTTAAGGTGACACGCCGAGTCATGAAGTTCAAAATTCAGCTGATCTGTAACCTCACGTGATCGAATTTCAAAATTTTATAAGATTCTTTCAACGAGGCACTGCAACGATTATGCTCCATTGGACGACGTTACATTTCTATATTCTTGGTCCTCCGATTTTTTGTATTACAAATACGAGACCATCCTTCTCTTTTCTACATCTACGGAGTACGGAGTCCTACAAATTATACTGTATCCCACTTTTTTAAGTATTCATTTTCTTTTATAAACCTAGCGCACCAATTTATTTCAAGAATATAGTTCTTCTTATCAAAATTGCATCCTATGGACTCCGAAAGTATAAAACACACGTACCTTTTCTCGTGATTCGTATTTCTTTTTACAATTTGTTATTAAAATCTAAACAAATTAGTTATATAAATTATGTGACATATTTAATAATCAGTCATATGTACGTTGATTTCTAATATAACAAGAATATTTTCTATTAATTATAGATCATGTCTACTTTTTGAAAAGGTGCAAATTACCCTGCAAAATCGAAATATTTATAATGTTTTCACTTTTCAGGTAGAAATAATGAAAAAGTTTTGAGGCCATTCCACATAGAGTAGGCAGATCCTTACCTGAACATTAATGTTCCACGGTTTAAGCACTTAATGCATATCCTCCCTCTAAGGAGTAAGGATCTCTAGTCCTACTCCTATCCTTTCATTTTCATTACAAACCAAGCGACGCCGTCTCCTAGTAGCCAAAGCATCAAAAAAGAATTAGAGAAAAAAGTCTCGGACTCTCGGTCACTTTACGTAGCACTTGCACGCGCTTGATCTTCTCCACACGTTAGATCAGGTGGTCTCATGTATGGTTTATCACAGCGAGTAGAGAAACTCACTTATAAACCGAGGGTAGTCAGTTTGAGAAAACTCGAAATTAAGAAAAATTTCATTCTCACATAAATTTATCTGAAAATGTACAGCAATGGTCCAAGACACGGACAGACATTTTCCATTTGTATTTATCGCGTCGACCCCTTTCTTCCGTGAAAATAATTTTCGATCCCTTCCCGTTTTCCCTCTCTTTCACATCTTTGGAGGGAAACCTCTAAAACCCAAAAGCTACGCTTATACCATTCCCCTCGCCCTTACTCTCTTTACTTGCAGCAGATCTTCTGGGGTTTAATCCACTTCAATGCTTGTTATTGATTTAATTTCTGCAGTCGCACGATCTTCCATAGGTCAGTCGCCTTCTCTTCTAATTTGATCTTTTGATGCTTGATTCTGACCGGGTTAAGTGATGACTTAAGACTGTTGGTTTTAGCTCAAGTTCTTAGCTGATTGTTGGTAGTTGCAGCTGCTGCCTACAGTTTTAGGACTTGGTTTGGGTTAAACGCATGAAATGGCTTGTTGCATGTTTCGTTTCGAATGTGAGTTTTGCTGATTTCTGGTGGTTATTGTTCCACTTGAGGTAGTTTTTGGCTAATACAAGTACTAATTTCAAGTTCTAGGGTTTGGTTAATAAAAGTACCTTCAATCCTTTAGCTGCGGCCAAAGTTGTCCTTTTATTTCAAAAAGCGATCAGCGTCTGGAAGCTTATTTTGTATTCTAGGTTGAAAAGTATTCCTCGAACTAAATAGCGTTATCAATGTCCGTGCTAAATGCTAGAAATGTTTTACGATATTTTGGAGCCAGTCCTAATTTCATTTGCAAACAATTTGAACCCAGTTTGTAGTGACACCGAGGTCTTTGTTCGTCGTCTGATGGAATCTGAGCTTTATTTAAAATTAACTTTTGGGCCTTTTTCAGCTAATCAGTTTCAACTATTTACTTGGTTTGGGATCAACTATTTGTGGCACTAATAATCTATTTTTCCATTGGGAAAATCTGTTATATGATAGTATACTCTTTTTAAAGTTACCATATTAATTTGAACCCAGCGTGTGGTGACACTGAGGTCTTTTTTTGTTGTCTGATGGAATCTGAGCTTTATTTAAATTTAACTTTTGGGCCTTTTTCGGCTAATCAGTTTCAACTATTTGCTTGGTTTGGGATCAACTATTTGTGGCACTAATAATCTATTTTTCCATTTGGAAAATCTGTTATATGATAGTATACTCTTTTTTAAGTTACCATATTGATTTGAACCCAGTGTGTGGTGACACTGAGGTCTGTTTTGGTTGTCTGATGGAATCTGAGCTTTATTTAAATTTAACTTTTGGGCCTTTTTCAGCTAATCAGTTTCAACTATTTACTTGGTTTTTCCATTTGGAAAATCTGTTATATGAAAGTATACTCTTTTTTAAGTTACCATATTGTTTCGGTTTAGCTTTCGTTGTTTATCACTTTAGGTTTCAATTATATATCTTTCTCGGTTAACTTGGAAGTGTCTTTGTCATCTATTCAGGAAGGCATTCTTATGCTTTTTGTGGTCAAGCCTACTAACCCAAAAGGAGGAAAAAATTATAGTAGATATGCAAACCAAGAAAAGAATTTCTGGTAGAAGTGCTTCGAGAGACCATGCTGTCCCCAAGATTTCAAGAGCTCAGAAGAAAGCATCAGAAAACGTACAAGGTGTTGAAAATAAAACTGCGGAGCTAATAACTTCTTCAGTCAGAAAGCAGAGATGTGGTATGCTGTTTGTCTTCTTCCTTGTGATTTTAATCATGATTCAAAACTTTTCTTTACATAGTTTTGTTCAGTGCACCTATGTGTGTATATGCTTTCTGAGGGGAAAAAAGAGGAGGATCCATCTCACACAGATGGAGGCATAAACTGTACTTAGTTGTTTTGTGGTAGGGTATTCTCCATTTGACATGCTTTGTAAGAAACTTTTTTCTCAATTCAGCTGGTTCCCATAATCAACAGCTATAATTTTTTCATTTCCTTATTTTTCTGTCTTTGAGTTCTCTTTGATCGTAATTTTTTTGCCTTATCTAGTTTTTTTGTGATCATATTTATTTTAAACTTGGGCATATGTTAATAGTTGAGTTTGCTTTCAGCTGAACTCTTATTCACTACCTTAGTAAGAAGTCATTCTATTAGATGAGTTACTGTTACTTTCTTCACAAATTGCAGCTGGTAGTCTCCAAAATAAAAATAGTGAACTTACTAGGGAAACAAATTTGAGCACTACATACAATTTGACGCACAATGAGGCCAACGATTCCTCTCTATGTGGTCAAACAGACCATAAGGTAATCATCTAGCCCCTCATAACTGAAATCTGCATTTTTATAAGCAGTGTTATCTCTTAATGCTTGACTACTTTTGACAATGTTATCATCACATTCAGCTACTCCTGTTCTTTCTTAATTTGCTCCATAGGTTCTTGAAGGAGTTGATCAAGGTGTTTTGGAGACTATATTTTCTCCTGCTTTTCACATATCTAAATATACGGGATGTGATATTGCAAATGGAGGTAAATGGCAAAACAAGCTGTTCTCAATAATATGATTTCTTCTGTTTCTTATATGTTGCTTTGTTACTTCTTGCGGTGGACTTTGTAGAATTGGTTAGGAGTGAAGACAGTAACTTATATCGGGGTTGTGAAAGAGACTATTCACAACTAAATGGGTTGGAAGGTTTCAACAGCCTGAAAAATTTTGAATGTGCTAATGGTAAAGTCAGTTAACACATTAAAAGTGCATTCCCTTCAAATAATATGATATGCCAAAATAACATTGATTTGGATCCTGAACTATTGCAAAATGCAGATGTACAGAGCTGTAGTGATCAGATGCTTGGTGTGGATCCTAGTTGTAATGCAGATTTAGAAGGAACTAGCCTCTCGTCTGAGGTTTCAGCTATCTATTTTGCCATGAAGAACTCAAAACTGGAATGCGTAGATGAGCATGGTCAAGATTCTATATCAGCTGATATTAGTGTGGAGGATGATGGTCTTGAGGAATTTGATGACTTTGATCCTTTTCTATTTATAAAAAACTTGCCTGAGTTGTCATCAGTTGTGCCTACCTTCCGCCCAGTGCTTCTACCTAGACAGACACGGAGTTGCCCTCCAACCACTCTAGTCTTAGACTTGGATGGTAAGGAATTTACCTGATTCTTTTGTTTCAAACATAGTGAAGATGTAATGTTTAAATTCTGTATTGTTGATCTGTTGCACATTGATAATAACTGAAATATGCTTCAAACTGAACTTAAAGCTGATATTCAGTGTCATACTTAATAGTTTGGAGGAATTTGATGCTTTTCTTACCTCATCTAGTTTTTACATAACAAGTATGCTGTGATGACGCTTGTCAAAGTTGAAAAGTGAAATCTCCTGTTGGCAGAGACTTTGGTGCACTCCACGCTAGAACCATGTGAGGACGCAGACTTTACTTTTCCTGTAAACTTTAACTTGCAAGAGCATACAGTTTATGTTCGATGCCGTCCATATTTAAAAGAATTTATGGAGAGAGTGTCTGGTCTTTTCGAGATTATCATATTTACTGCAAGTCAAAGTATTTATGCGGAGCAGCTTCTGAATGTACTTGATCCAAAGAGGAAAGTATTTCGCCATCGTGTTTATCGTGAATCATGTGTCTTTGTGGAGGGCAATTACCTGAAAGATTTGTCAGTTCTTGGCCGTGATTTGGCACGAGTTATCATAGTTGACAACTCACCACAGGTACTTTTGTAGAATTTCTCTTTTTCAGTGGCATATCATAATGATTGCCTGCTTCCAGTTTAGGAGATACTAGGATCTTTCATGGTTAGCATCATGCATTACCTTTGATTTGACATCGCCAGAAAACTTTTAGTGTCTACCTTGGTTAGAAAAACGCTACTACATAATATCGTTTGTTAGAACCCCGTATCTTTGAAATTGGTCATAATTTCTTGAGCATTGAACATAATTCTCGGCAACTTTGTATATATTTCCTTAAGGTCAAAAAGAACCTCACTTATATCGAGTTCATCTGTCCTCTGTATCATACTCTGAAATATTGCAAATTCAATTCTTAACAATTTGAATATTCTCTTCCCAGGCATTTGGGTTTCAAGTGGACAATGGTATACCAATTGAGAGCTGGTTTGATGATCGTGCAGATCAAGAATTGCTCTTGTTATTACCCTTTTTGGAGAGCATGGTAGGAGCTGAAGATGTAAGACCACTAATTGCCCGGAAATACAATCTAAGGGAGAAGATAGCAGCTGCTGTTTATCCTTCTTTGTGCTCGAATGTGGGAGATCCTTTCGAAAGGTGAACCTCAATGCTTTATATGGAAGATTCTGGACGGATATGGGCTCAAAACTCTCTTGTAACTTTAGAAATATAGTTCGGGCACGACTGTGGGAAATCAGAAATGTTTGAACTGTGATTCTGACCAGAAAGATGGAACATGTTCATGGATCATTCATGTATAAGATTTCAAACCTAACAGTACAGGATGGAGAACGGAGGCGTGTTGGCAATACTCCAAATAAGTTTATCAGGAAATAAAAAAGATCCATAGGAAAAATGTACCTGTTTGCATGTGTGAATTTGATGGATTGTTATCTTTGTTGTTCTAATCCCCCATTGAGTATTGAGAACTTTCAGGCTGTTTATATGATTTGGTAACTGTTGCAAGTGCGACCCTTTGTGTAACTAATCTACGTTGTATCGGAGCGTTGTACACGATAGCTGAGGCCATTTGAAGCTTCGGCTAGATTTCGAAAGCCAATTTAAAGAAAGGCCATATTGATTTGATTTGAGAGAACCCAATAAAAATTGAGATGATTTAGGTTAAGGAGAAGAATTTGAGTTTAATTCGCGTGATCAAAATTTAATTTTTGTGTAAGATTATTAAAGAGAGGTTTTTCATTTATTTTTATTCTTTTTGTGGTGAATTTGCAAAGATTCATTTGTTTTGCATGTTGTGGGTTGTGTTAATTAAACTCGACTTTGTTAACTAAAAGTTGGACCACTATATCACCAGTTCTACCCAACCACTATTATTAGAACACATCCATTTTAACGGCTCCGCCTTTCCATTTCCGGGTTCGGATCGTCTGTCCAACGTTACTCTGTCGAACTCTGTCTAATTAAAAAATGACGTCGTTTCCTTTACAAATTTTGCAACGTTGTCTTAAATGGCAGAGGCCCCACAGGCGCCGTTTTGCAAGTCAGATGCGCAAACCCAGCCAGCCACAAAAATTTATTAAGTGTTTTGTAGGTTGTACACGTATCTGCCATTGTTTTTATTTACTTCTACACATTTGCAGCATTGGAATTTTAATAAAAACATGTTTATTATCACTTACAAACATAATTAAATTTGTAATTATTATTAAGTTGCTTATCATTATTATTATTATTATGTTGTTATTATAATTATGATTTAAATTTATTTCCATTATTATAATAACTATTAAATATTAATCTGAACATATACTTATTGTTATTATTATTATTATTATTATTATTATTTAAATTTAGTGCCATTATTATAATAAGATTTCTGTTTATAATTTCTTTGTTCTATTCTTATTCTTCTAATT
>JANKYF010000003.1:16479293-16494196 GCA_029829435.1 Erythroxylum hondense | reverse complement strand
TCATTCAAATATTAAGTATATATTTTGAACATGATTATTGCTTTTCATTATTATAAGTATACATCAAATTTATATTTATTGTTAGGATTTTTGTGTAAGTTCAAGGATGCTTTACCCAAGTAATGTTTATTCTAATAACAGTAATCTTAATTAAATTTGTGTAATTTGGATAAACAAACTTATAATCACATGAATTTAAAGGTAGTGTTAGGAATAATATATAAGATATGGTTTAACAAGAGTTGTTACTTAACGGTTTTGGGAATCACATAAGATGTGATCAATAAATTTTTTATTTACCTAATTTAAGTTTAATTGGTTTCTTGAGCAAAATTAAGATTAACTAAGTTTAAATGGATCTTAGCCCACTAAAAAGATTAGAATAATTGTTTTAAAAATAGTGAGGGCTACTATTTTGAATAAAGTAGTGGAAGTAATGAGATAAATGATTAAAGTCTTAATCTTATTTAGTTCTTATAACATATATCTAATTACTTGCTTTTCCTATATTTATATTTTGTTAATATAGTTGATACTAAGAGTTAGTGAACAAATTTTCTTAGACATAGAATAGTTTTGAGATGAGTTCTCAAAGTTACCAAAAAAAAAAGTCCATCATACAATATTGGTATTAATCCTTATTGAAAGTTTGGTAGCAAAAGTTTAGAGATATGTCAATATTATATAGATGAAAAATATAACAACATTTCGAGTTAACTACTATCTTATAACCTCTAATGGCATCATGTAAGATATATATCAATACTATGATAGTATAATACAAATAGTACCTTATGGAATTGTTTCATTCAATTTAGCACACTAAAAGCATACATATTGACTACAACTGATGGCATTGGCTTAAAAATGATTGTATTTGTCATTAGAAGAAAAATGATCGCATGGCTTTTCTAGCCCATACAAAATATGATGGAGATCATATATATTCTAATTCATGTTTTTGAGTATTTGAAACTAAATTAGATTCAATGTTATTACAATGTTTAAGACATGATAAAAAAATATTATTGAGTAAAAGTAATTAATCCAAGTTTGTACAAATAGTTTGTGATACAATTAGCCTTCACAATAGAGTTCTATGCCTTACACATCAACCTGACAAGCTACTTATACCAAATCGTCCAATTACAATGTAACATACTTCAAGGATTAAACAAGTAATGCAAGCTTTTGTTCAAGCCCAAATCATAAGGCAAGTACAAGAGGAGGCCAAAACATCCATGGAAGAACATCAAGGCATGTCCAAACTTGTGACTTTAGTAAAGGAGGCGTTGGAAGAGGTTAGTACTTAGCCATTTTTGGAAATAATCTCCAGTCTTGTTTGGGGCACATTTTTAGTTTATTATTTATTATCTCTTATTTTAGGCCCAAGGACTTGTTTATGGGTTGTTCTTTTAGTTAGTAGCATGTGCTTTATTTGTTTAGGCTATTTTGATACTTATTTGTTTTAATGTGTTTAGCTCATTCCTAAAAGGATTTGGATTAGATTATGTTCAATGGGCTAAATACTCCTGAATTTGTTAGGATTAGCCTAGTTTTTATTAAATGGGCTTGCAAACTCATTCCTATTAGGGCTAGGACTTGGTCAAGGGTATTTATACCTTATTATATCCTTGTAACCTAGTGGGATGATTAAAAAAATTTCATAGTTGGATTCTTCAAGTGAGGCGTGAATGTCTTCATAATTACTTCAAGAAATTGATTCACATTAATAAGTAAGTACTTACAATATAAATTGATTTATGATTTCTTTGAGATTGGGTCTCAAACTTATGATTTGAGGTTTGATCTAGCATGTTCTTAGAATAGAAAGATTAGAGTTTTGATTCAATAGGATTAGGGAGTTTCAAGAACCTTGTTTTCTTGGGGTTTCCATATCATCTTGTTATCAGAGCTTTAACTTAATTTTATTGAACTCATAGTATCTTTATTGTATTTTTTCTTATTCGTTTCTTAAAAAAAGTGAACAATGCCAAAAAGTGAACAGTAGCTAGAAAAAAATCGTGACAGTGTCGAAAAATATGAACAATAGCCGAAAAAACTATGAATGGACGAGTGAACAATAGAAAAATAATAAATAATAAACAATAGCAAAAAATAAAAATGAAAAAACCACAGAAAACATGTTGAGTTGCCTACTTTAAACCTTGGGTATATTTGAAATTTGTTCTTTGAGCTCTCGGGTCTTTGTTAAGTTTTACAATATATTGAGTGTCTTTCTTTAGTTTACTTTCTTGTTTGTGCCTTTCTTTGCTTCCATTACATTGAATTGGACAATCTTGCATTTCTATTATTCAATTATAAACAAAAATCATTGCATACACATCTTTTCTATCCCTGTAATAGCATACTATTTTGTTTTTGTCCGTGCGTTACCTTGCTTCTAGAATTGTTCTTATTTCATTTTTTGTTACGATTTACTTGTTCTTTCTAATTAATTTATGTTGCTTGCTGTTTGCTTATTTTTGTTGAATTGGTTTCTGAAAAGTAACTTTAAAAACATCACTTGAGAGGTATTTAACACCAGATAGATTTTGTGTTAAGAGCTCAAATTTCAAACCTCCTAGCTTATAGGAGTAATCCTGGGGAGACAAAAGAGCTTCAAAAGCAAGTGGAGGAACTTTTAGAGAGGGGGCATGTGAGAGAAAGCTTAAGCCTATGCGCAGTCCTAGTGTTATTCATGCCAAAGAAAGATGAGACTTGGCACGCGTGTGTGGATTGTAGGATAGTGAATAAGATAACGATAAAGTATCGCCACCCAATTCCTAGATTAGATGATATACTTGACGAATTACATGATGCTTGTTTCTTTACAAAGATTGACCTTATGAGTGGCTATCATCAAATTAGGATGAAAGCAGGAGATGAATGAAAAATAGCCTTTAAAACTAAAAATGGTTTATATGAATGGTTGGTTATGCCTTTTTGTTTGACAAATGCACCTAGCACTTTCTTGAGATTGGGGAACCATGTTGTGCTTGAATTTATTGGTAAGTCTGTGGTTGTCTATTTTGATGATATTATGATTTACAACAAAAGCCTTGATGAGCATGTTTTACATCTTAAATCTGTACTAGAGGCATTTAGGTGTGAAAAGCTTTATGCTAAACTTAAAAAGTGTTCTTTTTGTATGAATAAAGTTGTATTTCTTGGCTTTGTTATTTTTTCCCATGATGTTCATGTTGATGAGGAAAAGGTTAAGGTTATCAAAGATTGACGTACTCCTAAGTCTGTTGGTGATGTGCGTAGTTTTCATAGTTTGGCTAGCTTTTATAGGCAATTTGTGAAAGATTTTAGCACCATCGCTACACCATTAACTAAAATCATTAAAAAAAGATGTTAGTTTTAAATGGAGTGAGGCACAACAACTTGCGTTTAATACTCTGAAAGATAAGTTATGTTCTACACCTATTTTAAGTTTGTCTAACTTCAGTGAAACTTTTGAGATTGAATGTGATGCCTCCGGGTTAGGTATTGGTGTTGTTTTGATACAGGGTAAGCATCCTATTGTAGACTTCAGTGAAAAGCTTTATAGGCCACAACTGAATTATTCCACTTATGATAAGGAACTATATGCTTTGGCGAGAGCATTGGAAACTTGGCAATACTATCTATGGCCAAAGGAGTTTATGGTTCATTCTGACCATAAATCAATCAAGCAATTGAAGGGCTAAGGTAAGTTGAACAAGAGACATGCGAAAAGGCTAGAGTTCATTAAAACTTTTCCATATGTGATCAAGTACAAGCAAGGTGAGAAAAATGTAGTGGCTGATGCACTATCAAGAAGGTACACTCTAATCAATAGTCTGAGTTCTAAAATGCTTGGATTTAAGTTTACTAGAGATTTGTATGCTTCAAATTCTGATTTTGGGAATGTTTATGGTGCATGTGAGCATGTTGCATTTCAAAAGTCTATAGACATGTGGGTACTTGTTTAGGCAGAATAAGCTTTGTGTGCCTATTTACTCTATGCGTGAATTACATTGTGAAGGATTGATGGGTCACTTTGGGGTGCAAAATACATATGACATACTTTGTAAACATTTTTATTGGCCTAATATGAGAAAAGATGTTGAAAAAATCTATTCTAGGTGTATTGTATGTAGACAAGCAAAATCAAAGACCCATCCATATTGTTTGTATACTCCTTTGCGTGTGCCTAAGCGTCCTTAGATTGACATATCTATAGACTTTGTATTGGGGCTGCCTAGGAAAAAAAAAGGTAGGGATAACATATTTGTGGTTGTTGATAGATTTAGTAAAATGGCACACTTTATTGCATGTCATAAAGCTAATGACGTCACTTATATTGCTGATTTGTTCTTTAAGGATGTTGTGCGTTTGCATGATGTTTCTAAAACCATTGTTTCAGACTGTGATGTAAAGTTCTTGAGTCCCTTTTGACGTGTTCTTTGGGTAAAATTAGAAACTAAGCTTTTGTTTTCTACTACTTGTCATCCTCAAACAGATAGCCAAACTGAAGTGGTCAATAGAACTTTATGATCTCTTTTACGTGTTGTTATAGAAAAAATCTTAAAACTTGAAAACAATGTTTGCCATTAGTTGAATTTGCATATAATAGAAGCATTTATTCTACTACTAGTTATTCATCATTTGAGATAGTTATGGATTTAACCCTTTGATGCCTTTGTATTTGTGTCCTTTGCCATTACATGAGTTATCTAACAGGAATGGACAACATAAGGCCGAATTAGTGAAGAGCATTCATGAGAAAGCAAGGCAGTAAATAGAGAAGCGGAATGAAGCAAATGTGCACAGGGCTAATCAAGGGTGCAAGTTGTTGAAGTTTGAGCTTGGAGATTAGGTTTGGGTTCATTTTAGGAAGGAGAGGTTTCCTAAGCAAAGAAAATCCAAGTTGGATCCTAGAGGCGATGAGCCATTCCAAGTAATTGAGAGAATTAATCATAATGCCTACATGATTGATTTGCTAGGTGAGTATCAAGTATCCACTATTTTTAATGTTGCTGATCTCTTTCCCTTTAATAATGTAGGGACTGATTCGAGGACAAATCCTTTTGAGAAGGGAGGAGATGATACAACCAGCCTTCGCAATGGAGTTCCATGCCTTTCATATCAACCTGACAAGCTATATATGCCAAGTGGTCCAATTACAACACAACAAGCTTTAAAGATTAAACAAGCAATGCAAGCTTTTGTTCAAGCCCTAGTCACAAGGTAAGTACATGAGGAGGCCGAAACATCTATGGAGGAACACCAAGACATTCCCAAGCTTGTGACTTTATTAGAGGAGGCACTAGAAGAGGGTAGTACTTAGCCATTTTGGGAAACAAACTGAAGTCTTGTTTAGGGTACATTTTTGGCTTGTTATTTATTATCTCTTATTTTAGACCCAATGACTTGTTTATGGGTTGTTCTTTTAATTAGTAGCACGTACTTTGTTCGTTTGGGCTATTTTGAAACTTATTTATTTTAATGTGTTTAGTCCATTCCTAAAAGGACTTGGATCAGATTATGTTCAATGGGCTAGATACTCCAGAATTTGTTAGGATTAGCCTAGTTTTTATTAAATGGGCTTGCAAACCCATTCCTATTAGGGTTTGGACTTGGTCAAGGGTATTTATACCTTATTATATCTTTGTAACCTAGTGGGATGATTAAAAAAATTTCAGAGTTGAATTCTTCAAGTGAGGCGTGAATGGCTTTATGGTTACTGCAAGAAATTAATTTGCATCAATAAGTAAGTACTTGCAACGTAAATTGATTTATGATTTCTTTGGGATTGGGTTTTAAATTTATGAATTGGGATTTGATCTAGCATGTTCTTATAATAAAAAGATTAGGGTTTTGATTCAATAGGATTAGGAGTTTTCAAGAATCTTGTTTTCCTTTTTTGTATCAGTTTGTATGTGTTAGATTATAGAACACTTATGCTTAACATAAGTGACAAGAATATAAAGCTAGATAACTGAGACCGTCCTTTTATGCTATCTTGGTTAAATCAACATGATGCGAATCATAAAGTTATATACAAGAATATATATGTTTTTTTAATTACAAATCGTATGGAACTTCTAAAACATCTTAAGTTGAAAAATAACCAAATCAACCATTGGTGAAAGGATGATAATGGTATTGAATTGTTGAATCTTATATATGTGAAAACTTCATAAAAGGATTATATTTGTACTTCATTCGATTACTAAAATATTTAAATCTAAGTAAAATTAAGCATCGAAAATGATAAAGTACTTCGGAAAAATCGATGTGGTGAGAAATAAACTTTTTAGGTATTTATAAGGAATAAAATTCTCTAGTGAATACCTCCACGACAAATTTCTAAATAGTATGATTTTGCATAAAGAGAAAATACAATATGAAATATGATGCAATATTTTTGTATAGTTAAACCTAGTATAATAGCCGACCTTCGATAATTCTAATTAAATTAATTAACAAGATTCTATATTAAATATAGTATGGTAAGACTTTCAAAGAGTCAAAGCTAACGATTTGGGAATGTGAAACTTGGTTGAAGCATGTATTATCTTATAAGTTTAGAACTAAATAGAATAATAAAAGGTTATGATATATCTAAAAGTTTGGATAAAATTTTATAAATGTCATCAAATAAAGTGTTTGTTTCAATGTATAATTATAAGAGAATGATACTTAAGATAAATAGTAGGAAATATGAAATTGAAAAGGTTCAAATCTCGTAACAAATGTGTTATTAAAACTAATGCCTTTTTTTGATATATTTGATATATAATTGAAGTCTATGAGATGTTAAAAGATTCATTTTTATGATGAATTCAAACAAATTATTTTGGAGATGATTATAAATTTATCATACCTACAAGAAGGTAAGTGTGAGTATATTTGTCCTCTTAGTAGGAGTATACAAAGATATATTGTTGATATAAAACAAAAAAATGTTGAATATATAATAGTCTAAGAGCAACTTTTAGTTATAGGAATTTGATCTATAGTGACAATAGATACAAAAGTTGTTTACTTATTATAGTTCAAGCACATAGATAATGTAATAAAGATGTTTAATATTTGAGATATATGAGAATTATAAAGTATTGAAGATATGTATTATCTATGTATGAATTGATACTTGAGTTCAAGATTATAAGAATGTTAACTTTAGAAGTAATCCTAGTTAAGGTATATATTACTTAGAACAATATTATTTTAAGATTGAAAAGGTTTAAATATAGCTTGCTAATTAAGCCCTAATACATTTTTAATTAGTAGAAATGATTAATTGGATCAAAGAATTTCTTTGACGAACTTGGTATACTTCTTTCAATTTTTTCAAAATAGTAATGAACTATAGAATGTTGGAGCCATTAGGCGTGCAAAAGAGGCTAAGGTCTCAAAGATCTACATATGTATTTAGATAGTTGCTTTTACTTTTAATGATTATTAAGATGAAAATTATAAAATTTAAGCAAATACTCACTATAGAGAATCTTATTGAATGACACATTGTAAAATAATTTACAAATTTTATTAATTACTCAATTGCTAATGGTAGCTAACTAATATGAGTACACTAAAATAAAGTAGATATTAATTTCATGATTTATGTCTAACTATAACATTGTATGATAAAATGTTTAAATTATACAAAAAATCAAGTATAAAAAGGTTAGTCAAAACCTCTTTGAAATTCCTATATATTTGAGTGTCATAATGTATTGCTTCATACCCTTGAGTTATATTCTCAAGAGACATTTACTTACTCTGTGGGAAATGTCTATGATGCCCTTAGCAAATTGGACAGACTATATTCTAGCAGAGATTGTTTTCTCAAGATATAAATGAGACCATCTATTACGCTGAGTGTACAGAGTTGAAAGCCAGTGATTGTTTCCAAGTTTGTATTTATTAACTATCGACTCCCAATGTGATTTAAATTTTGCCTTGATTGGTAACAAAATATACATTTATTGAAGACATTTGCAAATTTAGATTGCCTGTAGATGTCATAGAGATGTTCTGCTACATTTTTGGAGATACACCATGTACACAGACAATGTTATGTCTCTAGCAATACCAATTTTATCTCATTGTCTACTGCTTGACTGTCATCAAGAAAAACTGTTCTAAGTTGTTGTCAGCCTATCACCTTCAAAAAAGATATAATATACCAAAAGAAAGACTCTATACTTTGATCAAGAAAGAAGACATAACTAAATAAGATGTGTTGTTGATGATGATTGAGTCCTCAAAATGGCATGTAGCTCATATCATATTCTTTTATCCTAAGAGATTTACCCAAAGCCAGAACATCTCCAAAGCAATCATAGTCCTCCATCCCTTAAAAAAAATGCAATTTAGATTACTCCATCAATTTGCTATTGGAAAATCAAGACAAGATCAATTTTTGACTGTAACAGAATAATTACAATTTTTTGGTATTTTGATTTTTTAAAAATCAAGATCATTTTAATTCTATAAAATGATTAATATATAATTAATTCGCACCTTATTTCAAAGCCTGATCATATTTTTGTTGTATCTCTCAAATTGTTTTCATAATCGATCGATCTCAATCACTATAGCCACATAAGTATTCGGTCTTTAATGGTATCTACAAAATAGGTTGAAAGAACTTTATAACTTTTACAAAGAGGGTTAAGCATAAAGTGTGAACATTATTATAGTCAAAGCCTATTTATAATAAGTTTTTGACATTTTAGTAATATACTTGAAATTAAATTATAATTTTAATTAAAATTTAATTAGAATTACAAATAATTTCAATTAAATACCAATTATTCTCAAATAAGATCCAATATCTCATATTGATCCTTATTTATTAAATATCTCAAGCTTAACCAAAAGAACTCTTTGGCTAAGGTCAAATGACACTTTACAAAATAGTTTATAAATTTTATTAACTATTCAATTACTAATGGTAGGAAACTAATATGAGTTGACTAAAATAAAATAGACATTAATTTCATACTTTATGTCTAATAATAATATTATATAATGAAATGGTTAAATTATACAAAAAAAAATTATGCACTGAAAGGTTAGTCAAAACTACTTTAACATTCTTACATATTTAAGAGTTATAATGCATTGCTACATACTCCTAAGTTATATTCCTAAGTTATATTCTGAAGAGACATTTACTGACTATCATGTTGTGGGAAATATTTATGACGCTCTCAACAAATTGAATAGAATATATTCCAGCAAATAATGTTTTCTCAAGATATAAGTGAGACCATCTATTCCACAGAGTGTATAGAGTTGAAAGCCAGTGATTGTTTCCGAGTTTGTATTTCTTAACCATTAACTCCCAATGTGATACAAATTCCCGTTTGCTTGGCAACTAAATATATGTTCTTGCAAATCTAGATTTCCTGTAGCTATCATAGAGATTTTCTGCGGCATTTTGGGAGATACACCACGTACCAAGACGATGTTGTGCCTTTGGCAATATCAACTTTATCACATTGTCTACTACTTGATTGTCGTCTGGAAAAAATGTTCTAGGTTGTTATCAACCCATCACCTTCTGAAAAGATTTAATAGACCAAACGAAAGACCCTACACTTTGATCAAGAAAGAAAGAATAACCAAATAAGTTTTGTTGTTGACGATGATTATATCTTAAAAATGACATGCAAATCATATCACATTCTTTTATCGTAAATGATGTACCCAAAACCAGAATATCTCTAAAGTAATCATAATCCATCTTGGACCTTCCATCCCCCCAAAAAAAATTTTCACTTTGGTATGCTCCATTAATTTGTTGTTGGAAAATTGGGACGGGAATAGATCCTGACCGTAGTGCAATAATTATAAAAGTTTTTTATATTTTAATTTTCTGAAAACTGAGATCACTTTAATTTTATAAAATGATTAATGCATAAATCATAATAAAGCATGAATCTTAACTGATATCTTATTCTAAAGTTTGATCATATTCTTGTTGTATCATTCGAATAATTTCTAAAATTGATTCATCTCAATAATCGTAGTTACACAAGTGTTTGACCTCTAACGGTATCTATAAAATAGGTTGAGAGAATTCTATAACTCTTACAAATAGGGTTAAGCAAGAAATGCTAACTCTATTAAAGCTTAAGCCAATTTATAATAAGCTTTAAACATTTTAGTAATTTAATTGAAAATTCTAATTAAATACTAATTATGCCTAAATAAGATTCAATAGCTTATATTGATCTTTATTTATTAAATATCTCATTTTTAATCATAGAGAATCTTTGACTAAGGTCGAGTGATAATTTGTAAAATAGTTTACAAATTTTATTAATTAATCAATTACTAATAGGGGAGAACTAATATGAGTAGCCTAAAATAAATTAATCGTTAATTTTATACTTTATGTCTAATCATAACATTGTATGATAAATAATTAAATTATATAAAAAAAATTATGCACGGAAAGGTTAATCAAAAACATTCCTATATATATATTTGAATGTTATAATGCATTGCTACATACCCACGAGTTATATTCCAAAGAGACATTTACTTACTGCTATACTGTGGGAAGTGTTTATGATGCTCTCAGTAAATGGATAGACTATATTCTAGTAAAGAATGTTTTCTCAAGATATAAGTGAGATCATCTATTTTACAGATTGTATAGAGTTAAAAGCCAATGATTGTTTCGAGTTTGTATTCATTAACCATTGAATCCCAATGTGATTTAAATCCCCTATTAATTGGCAACGAAATATACATTTATTGAAGACGTTTGTAAATATAGATTGCCTGTAGTTATCATAGAGATGTTCTGCAGCATTTTGGGAGATACACCTTGTACCATGACAATGTTGTCTCTGGCAATACCAACTTTATCGAATTGTCTGTTGCTTGACTGTCATCAGTAAAAACTGTCCTAGGTTGTTTTCGGCCCATTACCTTCAGAAAATATTTAATAAACAAAAAAAAGACCACACTTTGATCAAGCAAGAAAGCACAACCAAATAAGATGAGTTGTTGATGATGATTGAGTCCTAAAAACGGCATGCATATTGGTTCAGCCGGAATCTGGCCGAACGATGCGTTTCCATTGACGTCCATCGTCTTCAACCTTCTGTGATGAACACGATGTGAAGTTTCCTGCAAAACAACGAAGGCACGTCGGGGGTTATGTCCCGATTAGCCCCTCCGACGCTCAAGTTAGTTTTCTGGTGAGGTGAAGGCTGCGGAATGCTAAGAAGAAGCTAGGTTTTAGATTGCATACCTCTGTTATGGGAGAATAATACCTTTTATATGGTTTTCGGCTAGGTTTTGGCTCTTTACGTCTCTTCACGTATTTGCATGGGAGACGTTCCTCAACTGTTGGGCTACGGATGTGTGGATCAGGCCCAAGTTAACCTATGGGTGAGACCGACCGATCGGCCTGCATGTTTGGGCTCGAGCCCAAATGTAGCCAACCCGACCAATTCCTATTGCAACTAATTACCGTACCTTCAACTCTCTTTGCTTTCATGTTAAAGATCTTTAATAAACACATTCATCAACTCTTCTTTCGATGAACTTTAATTCTTTAAGAGTTTAGGGGTTTTGCTAAATTCTACATTTTCTTTAACTACTTTTATGATTCATATGAGTTTTGTAGTTTTAATTTCATAAGTTAGATTGCATCAAATTGAAAATTTGTCATCTTAGGGTTTTAATTTTATATTTCTCAAAAATTTTATTATTCAGAGTTATCTTATCAAATTGATACTTCCATAGTCAAATTAAAAAGGGAGTCAAGTATCTTTTTAAATTGATTCTTCCATAATGATCGCTTTCAAGCAGCGTATTTTTAGGAATGACATTTGGGAAGCTGACCTAAACAGGACCATCGTGGTCCTTATACCCAAGATGTCGTCTCCGTGATCGATTACGCAGTTCCAACCTATTGCTTTATGCATTGTTCTTTACAAAGCCATCACCAAAATCATCGTTAATAGGCTTAAACCCTTCCTGGAAGATCTAATCGCCCCTAACCAATGCAGCTTTGTTCCCGGGTGGTTGATTACGAACAACATTATTGTCACACAAGAAATCATCCACACTATGCGCAGGAAAACGAGTAGGACAGGCATTATGACCCTGAAAGTGGATCTCGAGAAAGCGTACGATAGGCTGTCATGGAACTTTATCCAAGATACCTTATTTGCTATCGGGATCCTGGAGGCACTGATCAATCTCATTATGAAGTGCATTTTTACAGTCTCCTTTCAAATTACTTAGAATGGAGAACTGGGCGATGAATTTAGGCCTTCTAGGGGCATTCGCTAGGGTGACCTCATTTCCCCTTACATTTTTGTCCTTTGTATGGAACGCCTAGGGCAATCCATTAACCGCGTAGTGACACAAGGACGTTGGCAACCTGTGAAGTTAGGTCGTACTGGTCCACCTCTCTCTTATTTATCCTTTGCGAATGACCTCATCTTGTTCTCTGAAGCCTCTCTAGCTCAAGTTTTAGTTATTCGAGATATTCTCGACACCTTTTGTGCTGCTTCTGGCCAACGAGTTAGTCACAAAAAATCCCGATGCTACTTCTCCAAAAATACTCCTCCCTTTTTAACTCAATCTTTAAGCCGTTCTTTGGGTTTCAATCAGACGATGGATCTTGGCCTCTATCTTGGAGTTCCGCTTCTGCATGACCGAGTCAGCAAACGTACCTATCAGTACATCTTGAATAAAGTGCAACAGCGCTTATCTGGCTGGATAGCCAACCTGTTGTCTTTTACTCTCCGTGTCACACTGGCCCAATCAGTCATTGCGGCTCTTCCTAGCTATACCATGCAGACTGTCCGTCTCCCTCGCAGACTCTGTGATGAGCTGGAGAAATTGATTCGACAATTTCTGTGGAGCTTGTCTAATGGACAACAGAGGATTCATCTGGTCTCTTGGGAGGACGTTTGTAAACCGAAAAGTTTGGGGGGACTCGACATCCGAAAAATTCGGGAGACTAACGATGCTTTTTTAGCGAAACTGGGGTGGACCCTGATAGCCAAACCACACACTCTTTGGATCCAGGTTCTCCATGCCAAGTATCGCTTCAACGTCAACCACCTTCCCACCTCGTTGGAAGCTAAAGGGGGTTCCATGGTTTGGCGGAGCATCATGGCGACGTGGCACATAGTTATGAAAGGTATGCAATGGAGGATTGGAGATGGAGCCAGCACTCGTTTCTGGATGAATCCTTGGATTCCGGGCGTCGGCCCACTTATAACCTAAGTCACGGACCCTCTCCCTCTTAGTACTCATGATCGTACGATACAACACTTTGTGTCCAACGATGGGGCTTGGGATTGGGAAGCATTTCACCATTACCTCCCAGCGTCCATTGGTAGGGCTATAGCTGGAGTATTTCTCCCTAAAGCATTCCTCGGACCGGATAAGTTGATCTGGGGTCTTTCTGCTACTGGCCTATTCACGGTTAGCTCTACTTATTCCATGATAATGGGCCATGACGATAGTTCCTCCCTTTCCCTCTGGAAGGCCATCTGGAAGTGGGACGACCCACAATGCATCCGTTCATTCTCATGGCTCTTTGCCCACGATCGTTTACTTACAAATCAACAACGGGTTCGCAAGCACCTCACTCCGGACGACAAATGTCCCCATTGTCATTTTCTTGAATCCTCGATCCATGTCATGAGAGACTGTGTCCGAGCCAGACTAGTATGGCAAGCCTTTCATCTTCATCTCATCTGCTCTGAATTTTTCACTATGTCCACCCCGGCTTGGCTCACGACCAATCTCCAGAACCACCGTCCTGTCCTTGGGCATGATTGGTCGCTCATTTTTGGCATTACATATTGGTTTTTATGGAAATGGAGAAATTCGTCCCTCTTTGAGGATCATTTTCAATGGCCTAACTCCCCCTCTTCGTCTATTTTGTCTTATGCAGGTCAGGTATACTAGGCCGCCGTGTGGACCCAACACCCTTCCACTGTAGCTATGCCTTGCCCAGACCGATGCATCGGTTGGACCTCACCTCCTCCTGGGTGGGTCAAGTTAAACACTGATAGCGCCTGTAATCAATCCGCGTCCTCCGCCTCCACCGGTGGACTGTTACGGGATAGTGCGGGAAACTGGATTGGAGGTTTCACGCACAACCTAGAATGGTGCTCAGCCCTGACTGCAGAGCTCTGGGGTGTCTATTTAGGCCTTACTCTTGCTTGGGATCGGGAATATCACTGGATAGAGCTTGAAGTCGATTTTACAACGGGGATCGAGCTCCTTTTCTCTGCAGACATTTGTTCTCGGGCGCTCAACCCTATAGTCATGGGAATTCAAAAGCTGTTTGCTCGCAATTGGACTGTTGCTCATCAGCATATCTACCGAGAGGGCAACAGATGCGCCGACTGGCTCGCGTCTTATGCAGCGCATTTTGATGTAAGTGTTCATTATTTATTTATTACACCCATAGGGTGCCACTTACTCCTTCTAGAGAATATGTCCGGGATGTATATCCCGAGACACCCATTGTGATTCTCTTTGTGTATTTCCCTTTATAAAAAAAATCTTCTCATAATTGAGAGACCAAAAAATTGAGTGCTCGTTGTCGTCATCATGATCGACGCAACATTCGCTATTAGAGAACCAACTAAAGGCCTAGTTCTTTAGAAGTAATGATCTGGGGGCACAACTAAGATAAGATCAAATCACAAGTTACTAATTTGCTAGAAGATCAGAGTTTTAACTATTCAATGTTGGAGAAATCACAAAAACTAGTAGATTTAAAGTTGACAATGTTAAATAATTGTTGCATTATCTCAAGAACTGCACTAAAAGACCAAGAAGAGAACGCTGTGATGTTTTCTGGAAATCGATTAACCCCTTCCTCATCCGACGTAATTCATATCTCGATGTCCTTTTTATTGTTCTCT
>JANKYF010000003.1:16328185-16340662 GCA_029829435.1 Erythroxylum hondense | reverse complement strand
CTTAATTCTTCATATTCTCACACTTTTCTCTTTATTTCTTAAATTTTGCAATTTATTCACTAACAATTTCATTTAAATTTCAAACGTCATTTTAGACCATACCTTAACATAATCCTCAATAACAAAAGCATTTTTCACCTATCTTAATCTCATCTAACTATTCACATTCAAAATTTTCTTTTTATTTAATCATTCTAATTTCCTCATTTTCATGTCACTTGACACTTCAAAATTTCAATGAAAGTTTGGGATCCAACAATTAGAAGGGAAGAATGAAAATTCTAGAGAAAAGAGAGAGAGAATGTCATAAATAAGGGAGAGAAGTACAAAGAGAAGAAGAAAAAGAGACAACAAGTTAGGGTTTAATTTCCCTAGCCTACAAGAGAGAGATTTTGGAGTAGATCAAGAAGGGAAACAAGTAGAGGAAGAGAAGAGTTTCCCTTTGAGCCAAGTATTCCTTCATTTGATGAAGAATGAAGGTAAGATAATTTTGAATCTTTTGGATTTTTTGAGGGATTCTAGTTCATTGAGTTTAGAAAATGTCGGGTTTAAGTATTCTACAATCAATTTTAGTGATTTTGCATAATGGGACTTTCAATTGGATTTCTATTGGATGATGATTTGGATATTTTGAGATCATATGAGGTTAGAAAAGAGATGATGAGAAATTAAGTTACGATATAAAGTAACCAAGTGTTCTTGAGGTGGAAGCTTATGAATAAGCTAGACACATGAAAAAGGTAAGGACTGAAAGCAGAGTTTAGAAAGATTATGTACAAATGAAGTGTAAAGCTAAGTTAATTTAGACACATATGAATTACGAAATGGGAATTAGCATAATATGTGTTCTAGAGCATATGCCTGGGATTGTCATTGAGCATGCATTATCCATGGTCCATTATTACAATTGTGCATAAATGAATGTTTTTACGTGTTCAATTATTGATGAATGTGCAATGTGTGTCTTGCATAAATGGATTGTGCAGGTCAAGTGTCCGCTTTCAGGCGTTCTTAGAATTTGAAAGCAAATGCTAATCTGGAGCGTACTGTGAGTAGACCTAGATTGTCTCATTCTATTGTTTGTTCTGTTTGCCTTTTCGATATTAATTGAATTCTGATTGTGTTTGATTATGTTGGGTTTCGGACAGAAGATCCGATGATGTGATTTAGATATTGAAGTGCTATTTGAATGTGAATAAGATGAACTAAGAGCATTGAAGTGTTTGCTAAGTGAACTCTGAATGTGATATTGCATGCAAGTTAAGTGTGAATTCTCAACTGTATGTTGAATGTCAGACTACGGTCCGATGATAAGTGAATGTGATTTGAATGGCCTATATGAAGTGCTTCCACGTAGAGCTATGCTCCGTGAACTCTGTTCTGACTGGCGTTCTAACTGAGCCCTATGGGCCAGTACTCTGTTCTGATTGAGCCCTACGGGACAGTACTCTGTATATGTGAGAGGCACTCAGTCACAACAATAAGAACGAATGTGAGTCCCATCTAAATGGCATATACATAATATAAATGTTTAAGTGCACTGAATGGTGAATGTGAGATTGGAATTCTGTATGATGTGTGATATATGTGTTATGTGACTGGGTAAGCCATTGATGATGGTCACTCATTAAGTTCGCAAAACTCACCCAAAATTTGCTATTATTTTTCAGGATAAGAAGAATACCCTGTTAGACCAATGGGAGTATACGTATAGCATTCAAGTGAAGGATAGAGATCGGGATCAGTTCGCGTTTACATTGCATTTTTCCCATTTTTTTATTGAATTGCATTCTCCACAACTTTTTGTATAAATTGGTATTTCGAAATGACTCGTGTATTTTGTAACTGTGAAAGGGCCCTAATGGCTATTGAAATTTTTTCGATGGTTTTGCGTTGATTGAAAATGTTTATGAATGAATATGGGCCCAAATTGAGTATCGTTTTTTGCATTTTGTGTTATCGATTTTCAAAAAAAAATTATGGACTTTTGAAAGATTGAGTGCTTTAGTACGCCACCTTTGCGGGGCACGAACTTGGATATCACCATCGATGTCGAGTTCGGGTCTTGCAGGAGTGGGGTGCTTACAAGTTCTTTCCTACATTAAGAGCAACGAATATTAGAAAGGAGATATATGGGATAAGATAAATTATAAGAGAAACATTATATGAATATTGGGAAAGGTTTAAGGAAATATGTGCTAGTTTTCCACATCATCAAATTCTCGATCAACTTCTAATTTAATACTTTATGAAAGACTATTTCCAATAGATCGAAGTATGGTCGATGCAACTAGTGGAGGAGCTCTAATAAACAAAACACCTAAGGCAATCAGACAGTTGATATCAGTTATGGGCGAAAATTCTCAATAGTTTAGGACAAGGATGGATGGAGCTATTAAGCGTGTGAATGAGGTAAGTAACACGCACCATGAGGATAAAATTTCTGATTTAACCACTCTAGTTTGTCAAATGGTTGTAGGTCAATTGCAATCAGCAAGAGTGTGCAGAATATGCTCATTCTCTAGACATCCTACAGATATATGCCCTACATTGCAACAAGACTCTCTTTAAGAAGCTAATGCAATAGGGGGCTTTCCTGGCCAACCTCAGTGAAAGTATGACCCTTATTCTAATTACTATAAACCAGGATAGAGGGATCATCCAAACTTGAGCTATGGAAATCAAGGAGGCCAATAACAATATCAACCTCACAATTGTAATAAACAACCTCAAGCTCTTACATATGCTCAACCTCAATATTCAAATTTAAGTATGTCTTTAGATGAAATTATTAAGGTGCTTGTCAATAATACACAACAATTTTAACAGGAAACAAGGACAAACCTTCAAAACTTGAAAAATCAGATCACTCAATTAGCCACCTTGGTAAGTAAATTGGAAGCGTAAGCATCGAAAAAATGACCTTCCCAAATAGTGGTGAATCCTAAGGAGAATATGAGTGCAATGACATTGAGAAGTGGTAAGGAAATTCAATATGGAACTTCTTTATCAATAGAGGAAGAAAAGCACAATGATGGAGAAAAAAAGGAAGAACTTCTAACTTAGGAATCAACAAAGGTGAAAAATGATTCATCTTCATCAATATCAATTAATTACATTACCTCCTTTTCTTAGTAGGTTGGCTAAACTAAAAGATGATGAATATGAGAGAGAGATCTTAAAAAACTTTCAAAAAGGTGGAAATCAATATACCACTTTTGGAAGCCATCAAGCAAGTTCTAAAATATCAAAAATCTTAAAGGAGTTATGTACAAATAAAAGGAAGCTAAAGGACAAGGAGATAACAATTTTGGGTAAGAATGTATCAGCTATGATAAATAGAAAATTACCAAAAAATGCAAAGATCCAAGTATGTTTACACTTTTGAGTGTTATTGGTAATAGAAAAATTGAGCGTATCATGCTAGACTTAGGTGCATCTATTAATGTCATGTCACACTCAAGTTATCAAGCTTTAAATATTAATTCTTTGTAAGAAACTAATGTGATTATCTAACTCGTTGATCGTTTGTATGTATGTCCTATTAGAGTTATTGAGGATGTTTTAGTCCAAGTTAACAATTTGGTATTTCCAGTGGATTTTTACATCTTGAAAATGGATGGAGATAGTGTTGAAAACTCAACTTTGATTTTGTTGGTTAGGCCATTTATGAAGATGACCAAGACGATAATTGATATGCATGAGGGTACTCTTTCCGTAGAGTTTGATGGAGAAATAGTAAAGTTCAACATTTCTCAAGCAATGAAATACCCTAATGATCTTCAATCTATCTATCATATAGATATTGTGGATTTATTTGTGCATGATATGTTTAAAGATGAGAGTGTTGAAGATACGTTAGAATGTAAGGCTAAATCAAAAGTGAATAAGCAAATTGAAGAAACTTGTGAAGTTGTAGAATCATTGTCATCAATGCTAATAGATTCAGAAACTTTAAATGATGAACTTAACATAATTCACAAGAAAATCTTACCTTTTGTTTTGCAGGCTTCGAAGATAAAATTAAAGGTGTTACCTAATCACCTAAGTTTGTCTATTTAGGTGATAGAAAGTCATTACCCACAATCATTTCAAAAAGGTTGACTAAAGAGCAAGATGAAAGGCTATTGGCACTACTTAAGGAATACAAAATTGCAATTATATAGAAGTTTGGGAAGAACCAACCACGTCGAGCATAACGATGTTAAACAATTGCGCTTTTCAGGAAGCAACACAAAATATTATAGTTTCGTTTTATTTTATTTTAGTTCTTTCTAGGAAGCATTTGTTTTTTTAAAACATAAATTGTTGGCAAAAAAAATTCTAGACAACTAAATCTCATAAAGCGAGATCTCACCTTATGTGATTTAGTGTTCTAGAATAAGGGTATTAAAATTCTAGACTAGTAAATCTCATAAGGTAAAGGCAAGACCTTACCTTATGAGATTTGGTTGTTTGGAATGAGGATCTTAAAATTTCTGAACACTAAATTGCATAAGGCGAATGTTCTGGAATTATGGATTGATACTCTAATATTTCAAAAAAATTAAAATAATTAAAAAATCGTAATTTTTTTCCTTTATTATTTCCATTTTACTTTATTTATTTATTTTAAAAATTAAAATTTGAAATTATTTTTTCTTTTTCCTTTTCACTTTATTAGTAATTATTTAAATTTTAAAAAACTAATATGTTATTTCTTCTTTACGAGATAGCATCTGTCTCCACTCAACACTCAACGCTGCAACACTCATATGTCTCTGACTTTCGTGCAACCCATCTAGTCTCCCCCACACATGCAGACATATCCTCCCTCCCAAAGCCAGCACCACGCCACAACATATACGACTTTAGCCTCACCACCTTCCCAACGCACCATCAGTCACTACCACACACAACAGCTTTTCTCTCCCACTCATACAACCCTCACAACGCACTAGCAACACTTTCCACCCACATCACACACACAACCCAACAACCCGCCTTTAATCACATCAGCAGCAGTGCACCCACGTCCCAATTTTTTAATTTTATTTGTACTATTTTTAATTATTTTATTTTTTTCATTCTTATTAATTACTTTTAGTTAATCTTTCTTTTAGTTTAATTTCCATTATTATTAAGTTGTTGCAAATATTTCTATTTTCGTTTTTTTGAAGTAATTTTTGTTTATCTTGTTTAGTGTAATGGGGCATTCTAAGGCTACTACCAAGATCACAACAAAAGGCAACTCACCAATGAATGTTAATTCACACCCTCAATCTGCAACAAGTTCTGAAATCGATATTAAAAAGAAGCGTTCATGGATAATTTTCAGATACTCACAATTTAGAGAAATCCTCTATTTTGTGCTTTGTTTTTCTAATTATCTTTATTGAGTTGTGAGTATCTTATGCATACATTAGGGACAATGTATGATTTAGGTATGGGAGGAGCGAGTGTTCATTGCGATAAACTTTGTGATTTGTGCTTGGACTTATGGTATGTTGATTCATATATTAATTATTCCTCATGATAGTTTCATAATGTTCTTATTGTTGTTCATGAGTAATTCTTAAGTTAAGATGCATTTTTGGTTTAAGATTTAATACATAAGAGATACAAGCATGATTATTGTTTTCATTAAATTTTTTCAAATATCTCATCTGTTTTGTTGAATGAGAGTGTGCAAGACTTAATGCAATTTTTTACACTTACGGGAGCTTTGAGCCTAAGAGCATTCATTACATATGTGCTCATATATATCTTTTTCTTATGTGTTATCAAACATAATTTTTTATGCTAGAACTTGCTTTTGAATACATGTTGAGACCACATTTTTTATGAATTTGTGTATAAAGATGGTGAGAGCACTTAGGATAACCATTTTTTACCTAAACAAACCTACCTCACTTTTTATCCTTAGAAAACTAATTTGAGCCTTAACTTTTTTTTCTTGCATAATAACCTTGTTACAAGTCGAAATGCACCCTTTTGTTGATGATATCCTTTAATAATTTTAAACCCCTAAATTGAAGAAATTGTATCGAGCTTATTTGCATAGGATTTTGACTATTTCCATGAATAGTTAATTAGATGATTCAAGTTGTATTATTTTGATTTTTTTTTATATGGAGGAGAAGTATTAAAAAACAAAATTTCATCTTTGATATTAAAAAATAAAAAGAAAAGAAAAGAAAAGTGACTAAAAGAGATGTTATTTGAATCAAGTGAATTTTGATTTAAGTTGAAACTTGTGTGAATAAGTTTATATGACTTTCTTCAATTTATTCAGCCAAAAAGTTTCTTTTGTTATACCTTACCTAAGCCACATTACAACCCTTATAAAGCCCTTTTGATTTATACATTAGGTTCATTTTGTTTAGTGGTGGAGATATGATTCTTTAGCAAGCTTATGAAAATAACTTGCTATGTTTTGGTTTGAGAGCTTAACGAACCTTAAACATTTTGAGCGTATAAATTGAAATCTTTGTAAGGGTGACAAGTCTTGTTCATTTGATTTTGATGGATTATGAGACGCTATGTTTTAACAATGTGTCCTATGAGTGCTTATTCTCTCGATTTTTATTTTATCTTAACCCTTAAATATGAATTAGCTTTTGGATATTTCTGGATAACATGAAAGGAGATAAGAGGTTGTTATGAAGATGATTAATGTATTGAATTGACGAGGACAAGCATGAGTCGGGGGAATTTGATAAGATGTTATTCTGACATATTATTTAATATTATCTCCTTTATTTTAGATCTATTTTGATGCTTGAATATGAAAATTAATGTTTGTTTTGTTTTAGGATATGAAAAGTGGAGATTGCATCAAATTAAGACTCTATTGATGATAATGACAAATTTTGGATAAAGTGCAGAGATTAATGCAGTGGATAAGACTGATCACTTGAAGAGTTGAATTTGACTGGAAGTCTTCGCCTGATCCTTATCATGGAGGAGTTTAATTTTGAATTCGTTTTAGATAGACATCTTTACAAGTTAGAATTAGATTAGGATTAGATTAGAAATATAAAAGGGACGTTTCTCACAATAAAAAAAAGATTCTCTTTTTACGTTTTTAGCAGTTCTTTGTCTTTCTTCTATTTTTGTTACTGGAGCAAAAACCATGTGTAGCTGAATTCATCATTCTGATTCAAAGGGATTCAATACTCTGATTGTAACTTTGTGAGGTTTTATATTTCAAACTTTTATTCATGTTTTAATTCAAGCATTTCTTGTTTTGATTTCTCATATTTCATAAATGATTAATATTTGATTAATCTGACAATTTAATTTAATATTGACTATTCTATCGCTATCCATGAATTCAGTGATATGTAATTGTCATGAAGGATTGGTACAAGTAGCAAACATGTTATTTATAAATTTTCATATTTAACTTATAATAAACAAGAAAACTAAATTGAATAGTTGCAGCTATCTCAATTATTTAATTTATAGTTTAGTTTTAGAGCTTATTTCTATCATTTATTTAATATAGAATGTTATCTCACTCAGTCAATAGATGATAAGATTTGGTTTAGATACTGATTTTGAATCAATTAATTTAGGCAATTTTTAGACTTATTACGGTTATCCTAATATGTTTTCGACTAACTGGTTGAATCTTGAAAATATTAGTTTTGAACCAATGATCAATGTTACAATTAGATGTGATCTTTTCTTTGAATCAGAGTTTGGTAATCTTGACTTTCTTATTTTTAAATTCAGTTGATTTAATTTGTTTTCATATTAATTTCAGTTAATCAGTTATTTAATCAAGCTCCCCATTTACTTTTATTACTTGAAACTAAGAAGGTAATGTTTAGTTCTCTAGAGATTCGACCTAATTCCACGACTACTACAAAAGTTTGGAGAATCGAAATTATTTTGGGGGCTTCGATAACTTGACCATATATCTCAACCATCAATAAGACCAACATATTTCCAAAGTTCTAAATAACAAAAAGCGGCACCAATATCCGATTAGTTCTTTTGTTACCTTTTCCTTCCATCATATTTTACTTCTCATGGTTCAATCATAGCTCCAACTTGTATTTTTTAGGCTTTGTCCAATCCTAGCTAGTCTAATGTTATAAAAGAGGAGATGTTAGATCTTGACCAAAATCAAACTTGAGATATTGTAAACCTTCCTCCCAAGAAGCAAGCTATTGAAAGTAAATAGGTGCTTAGCGTAAAAATGGATTCTGATGAATCTATTTCTTGACTAAAAGCCTATTCAGATACTAATGGGCATGCCCAAACTTACAGCATTGATTATACATTAACCTTTTCACATATTGCTAAAATGGTCACAATATGCATATTTATCTGTCTTGCCTTTACTAATAATTGGCAACTATATGAGTCAAATGTCAATAATGCATTCTTTCGTAGCAAATTGTAAGAAGTTTAGATAAACCAATCACCTATGTTAATTGCTCAAAGGGAGTTTAATTATCTCTAAGCTTACAAGGCCTTCATATGCACGTAAACAATCTTCCCGTGCTTGATTTGACAAATTTAACAAATTAATTATAGAATTTGATTCATAAGAAATAGTTATGATCATTTTATTAAAATTCAAAAGGTTCTTATAGCATATCTCAATTACGTTGTGATGCAATACACATTTTAAGCACTTATAGAGCTTTCTTGAATTCATAAAAAAGGATATTATCAAATTGAAATACTTCATAAATATCATGGTGAATAGATACAAAATAGGTATCTTCCTATCTTCATGAAAGTATGGCCTTAATATCTTCAGTAAAAAAGTGTAACAAATCAATAATTCAAAAATGGGAAGTTATTAATTAATGATAGGGACTCGTTATGAGATCCTTAAATAGGAAATTGAAAATGGTTTAATCCAACTTGATTTGACTCAACCTAACCTTAAATTGATCTATTAATATTGATTAATCTAAGATTGAGATGAATTCAATAAGTTAGGCTTGAAATAACCAAGTTTTGACTCAGGTTTAAGATAAAGAAGGTATGTCTAACTCAATCTGAAGGGTTCAAACCGACTTAGCCAAAACAATATTATTTTATTTAACAATTGAAAAAATCAATTTTGATTAAATCAACATCGATTTGTTAATTATAACCAAAACGATAATTATAACCTCAGGCTATCAATTTCTGTTGGATTGGCTCAACTTATTACCATGTTTATCTTCAAAGGTATGAAAATTTAGTTAAAATTGAAATATCTTGTAATATCTCTTTGAGATATTAACTTTGTGTCAATATTAGTGTTAATATGCTTATAGAAATGCTCATTAAGATGCTATCATGCATACATTAGACTCTTAAAAAGTGATCGTCACTCGTAACGTACGTGTAACAGAAACCGGGCCAAGCGCCGGGGGCCGAGGGCTGTTCTCCACGATTGATGGAAACTTACTTCCAGTTTATAAAAGTCTCTGACCACGGTGAAGCTGCTTCAAGTGGCTCTTCTGTTTCTCTAGAGTCTATTGTTTGAGGGTTCAAGTCATCTGTTCAGATTCTCATTATTTTGTTTATTGAGTCAAATCTTCTGTTCAGCTTCCCATTATTTTGTGTTTATTTTATAAGCATACATTTATTCAATAAATAGAAAAAAAACGAATAGATAAATGGTCATAAAATCGAGTAAACAGGGTAAATTCTAGTTCTTTTTTCCCTGACTAGTTTCTTGTTGGCCTTCGTGCCCCCTCTTGGGCCAAGGGAAAGCGGAAAAGACATTAGATTTATCACCGGTTGCTTCAACTCCAATTATTACTGCTTTAATAATTTAAAGAAATTATTTTAAAAATTAATAACTAAATAATTAATTTTAATTTACTAAATTAGTGTATTTTTACTATAGACCTTAGAGCTATATAAATTCAACGACCTTGAAAAGAGACTTATCTTAAAATATTTGCTGAATATATGACTTCAAAATCGTTATCACCATTCAATCCACCCAACGTAAATGGTTTTGACGGTTTCAAAATGAACAAGCATCAGATTGTACCTTTTTTTTTTTTTTGAAATAGATTGTACTTATTTATTCCACCACGACATGACTAACAAAGATATTTCAAATTCAAGTAGTTGCAAATGTTAATTCTTAATTTAGCAGATTAAAAAGTCAAAGACTTACTTACATGACGTGACAAAAATTCAGCAACCCATACACAGAGCCCGAAACGCGGCATGCTTCACGGGCAGATATTATGAGTTAGATTTTGAAACTTCAAAAAGGAGTGATAAAGCTCAAGCCCACAGCCACCTTTCAAAATGCAACCGTACACTTGTATGCGAAATAATGAGCTATCAGGACAAAAAAAATCCAAACGCAATTGAAGACCTGTAATGTAAACCTAAACCTAAACCAATTTATCACTGCACAGTAGTACATATCAACCTAATAATAGATTTGAATTTGAATGGACCACAGAAACTTGAAAAAAGATAACGATTTTAATACTATCTGTCGAATATGGCTCTATGATTTTGTCCCCAACCACAACCAGTATCAATCACAAATATGAAATGTCATTGAAAAAACCCAAAATCAAAACCAATTTTACCTGCTAACCATTATTCTCTAGCAGAACCTATCACCACTGTGAGTCTCCTGGTCTGACGCAGGCGGTATTTCAAAATGCCATAACCGTCCAACGCTCTTCACCAGATACTTCCTGCACAGAAACTCCGCCGCAAAAACCTTCTCCACCTTCCGATCCACGTCATGCAAAAACACGTGTGTCACACCCGACCCCTTCCTCCCTCTCGCCATCACCGCCGCCGAGAATATCGCCGCCATCCTCCCGGGAGCTTCCGGGAAGTACCCTCTTGGCGCGTCGATCATTATCAGATCCCACTCCTTGTCGTAGACCTCGTCCGGCAACGTCGTCAGAGCTAACTTACATTGGTTGTTTCCTCGCAAGTATGATTTCTTTGGTGAACAGTGGGGTTCCGTCTTGTACGTTGACAACAGGCCATCTGCTTCCTTCAACTGGGTGCGGTACTTTACTGTCTGAGCGTGAAGTGTGGGCGCGTCTTTGAGGACGGCCTGCACCCACTTAGGGTCTTCTTCGAGGAATAGTGTAGTGCCATGAGGATTCAGGGAGCTCCACATCAGAGAGTCGTGGCCCAGACCAAAGACGAGGAAGTTGCAGGGTGATAGCGTCTTGAGGACGTCGAATGTGACGTTGATTTCAGGCAAGCTTTGTTGCGGGGTAACCCGTGACGTGGCGTAGTGGACTATGGCCTGGAGCTGGATCGGATTTGTGGGGTAGTCGGCGGTTTCTCGGGCTTTAACGCCGGCTAATGAACAGAGAAACAACTTGTCGGCAGGTTGGATAAAGCTGGAGATGAGTACGCCGCCGATTATAAACCCGGCTATTGCCAAACAGAAGACGACCGGTTTCTCTGGGCGAAGGTACCGGATCGTCATGTCTTCTTGCTGTTATCCGTAGGAAAGACAGACAATGGTCTAGGTTTTGTGATTTTAACTGATATATTTATTAGATTTGAACGTTCGGAGTGTTCCTGTTGTGCTATATAAAAATGTTGGGGAGGATGCAATTGTAATTTACAGAATGATTTTGGTGGATTTTTCGGGTATGATATTGATGTCGCCTAAATATTTTGAGTCTCGAAAACTAAAAGACTTGTCAGTAATTAAATATATATTTTTTAAAATAAATCCTATTTTTAAAAATAATACTTCTTTTTTCTTAGAGATATGAGTAGATTATCACTGCACGTGATGATTGTTAAACAATAGCTGATTTTTATCTAAATTTCCCAGTTTACACAACAATATAAGATAAGAATTATGGGAGGCGACAAGTTGGTAGGAAATGGACTCTTTTGTTTTTTTTTTTTTTTTTGAAGCTAAATGGACTCTTTTTGTTTGTTTCATACATTCTGGACTTAATGTACCATGAGTGGCTTGCATCTCATGTTGAAAAGACATTATTTAATTGTTGATTAATCGATTTCCTTTTTGAGGATTATGTAAAATTAGCAATTGGTCATGGTCAGGTGTGAAGGGAGATCTTCTCTTCCATTTGACGAATGTCAACCTTGTACCTAACTACATAATTCACAATAAATAAATAAAATATGTGGTTCATAATAAATAGAACAAAGGCCACATGCGACAGATGATCTGTTCAATAATCGTGTGCGTTCTATCTGTCATAGCAATTGGCTGGCCACATCTTACTGGTCCAACCTTTAAGGCAATCCGGGCAACGCACGTACTTTGGTAACAGATGAGGTCCTCTGGAGGCTTCATTTGTTTATTAAGATGTGTATTGCACGTCAAAGGACTTCTTGATTATCTAAATTAAAAATTTTGATTACGTTTTTGTAATATATTTCTTCTTCTTCTTCTTTTCCTTCTTGGATGGATACTTTGAACTTGCTTTTAAAAATCATCCTGCAATTTCCGGTAGTCACTACAAACTCGCTACGAATTTTGTACTCTTGTGGGAATGAGCT
>JANKYF010000003.1:16194346-16204445 GCA_029829435.1 Erythroxylum hondense | reverse complement strand
TGAACTATACTAAGGATGAGCATCCTCTCTTACTTGGTGAGTAATTGAACTAATATTGTGAATTTGAGGTTCTATTTAATTCTTAAGTTAATATTATTTTAATTATTAGATAAAATTAAATTACAAAGACTAAAATTAGACCCAAAAGAAATCTGAGCTCCGACGACTGCTCTGTCCCTATTTCTTAAATATTTATCGGCCTACTTTCATCTTGTCGTTTTTCACTTTTTCTTATGCCAGTCTCGTCTCTCCAGCCTTGACTCTCTCAAAACGATCTAAGCTTCAATATCAGACGACAAATCCTCTCCCTCTCGCATCCCCACTTTCGATTCAGCTTTTCGTCTTCAGCTCCAAGCAGCTGCAGTTGTTCTACTAGTCGATTCGTCACATGTAACAACTAATCCAGTCGTGTCATTTCTCTCCAATTATTCCCGAATTTTTTCCACATGTCGGAATCAGGTGACAGTTTACTAAACTAAATTTCAATTTTCTGTTCTCTCCTTCATGAGATTTTTTTTTCCTTAACTAAGTTACTTTTACCAAGAAGCAACTTTTTGTACTTTTCTTCATAAATTTCAGGAGATGATATAGATAAGCTGTTTCAAGAAGCACAGGCGAGGTGGCTGAAGCCACCAGAGATCTTGTCAATTTTACAGAATCAAGGAAAGTACCAACTCACCCAAGAGCCTGTGCATAAGCCAAGTAGTATGTTCCTTGTTTTTATATGCCCATTTTCAGTGCCAATGTTCTTCTGTTGGTAATTGGGTTAACTATCATTTTTGCTAATATTTGACTAGGTGGATCGGTGTTTCTTTACAACAAGAAGGTTACTCGGTTTTTCCGTAGAGATGGTCATAATTGGCGTAAAAAGAAAGATGGAAGAACCGTTGGAGAGGCGCATGAACGACTTAAGGTTTATATCCCAATGTGTTTGTATATCTTGGGTTTTCTATATGATTCATCTGTCACTATGGAAATGAAGGAAATAGCTGTGCTGGGTGGTTTAGGAATTTAATTTAGTGTTTAGGAACATAATTTATATCTGTTTGTGTGTTTGCAAGTATATTATTCTTTTATCTTTTTTCCTGGAGTTGATGCATTTTTGTTCATTTCTAGGTGGGTAATGTTGAAGCTTTAAATTGTTATTACGCCCATGGAGAACAGAACTCAAATTTTCAGAGAAGAAGCTACTGGATGCTGGACCCGTATGTATGCCTATACTTTTTGGTGCTATTTTTCTTAGTTTATAAATTTTTGCCTTCGATCTTGAAGAAGTGCTGAGGGAGACTATGAAATCTTGGAATTGGACGGCTGACTTATTCAGATAATTGGAAAATTATCTTTAAACTGAACAAGACAAAGATGGTTATTTCCTTTTTGGATTTGTTTATAACTCATTTTTTTTATAGGGCGCACGAGCACATTGTTCTCGTCCATTATAGGGAGATTACTGAGGTTAGTTCTCAGAAACTAATGTAAATATCGAGTATTTATGGGCTTTGATGGTGATGTTTCGAAGTTTATTATCTAGACTCTTCAGTTCTGACGGAAGTTGGAACGAGTTGATTGTCAAAGTTGCTAAACTTTTTTGGTCCATCTAAACAACAAAATACTTCTGTCAATTTACATTTTGACATTCTGGAAGAAAATTGTTTTGAGCTTTAAATTATATGGTGGTTACTTTTATGTCTATAGGGAAAGCTATCTCCTGCATCTACTGCAGAGTCGTCACCAGCATCATCTTCTACTTTGGTTCCTAGTACAAGCCCTTATACCGCTGAAAATCAGGGATTTACCTCTGCGGTGAGTGATAGATTGGAGCTCCACCAGAAATTGTATAGCCCAGGGTATGCCGAAGTTAGTTCTGAAAGAGTCATCAAAGACGATGGGGTAGACTATACCGCAGAGTTAGCTAGTTATCCTAGAACTGAAGTTAGTCAATTTTTACGGAAGTTGGAAGAGCAGTTGAGTTTGAACGATGAGAGCATCAAAGATATTGATACATTGAACAGTCAGCAAGGGGCCATAAATAATTCTGAACTATTGGAACATGGAAGAGAGATGTCCAAGCAATATCAATCTGTCACTTCTCAAGATAAACCAGGATATATTGTAGGCAACCAGAGTTGCGGGATGCAACTGCAAGCAAACAATATGGAATTCCTTCAGGATGGAGGTTTGTAATTTTAAATTTACCTGTGGGCAGGTTTTAAACTTCTACTTAAATCATATATGCAGGAATATCTAGCATAGATCTTTTCTTTTAAATTATTTGATTTACCTATTATATTCTTTCTTTTCAGATTGTTATTCAAGCGTTACTACTTAATAAAATATCCTTAATACTGAATTGTTACATATAAGTATACCTTTCTCATCTCTTCTTTTCTTTGCTCAACTAATTTCAACTGTGTGTTAGTCTTATGCTAGTTGGATTTGACTGTATGGAGCTTTTGTTCATTACTTCTCTTTGTTGTTTATTGAAAGATGAATGGAAAGAGCTGATAGTAGTGATTATGGTTTCTAGGTAGTTGTGATGCCTATCAGCAGTCTTATTCTTGTGATTACAAAGATGGAAATAAAGAATCCTTATCGTGGAATGAGATGTTGGAATCATGTAACACGTTATCACCAATTGATTTCCAGGTGAAACACTTGGATACAATGAACCTTGTTATATTTCAGAGTTATTTGCTTCAGTGCTTTCTTCAATTTGTGGCATGTGCTTTTTTTTTTTTCAGTTTTTAGGAAACTAGTTTGTTTCTTTTCATGCAGACCTGGTTTTAGGTTTTGTTACTACATCCATTTCATGTTCTATAGCAGGAAAAGCCCCATTCTACTTTGAGCAACGAACTTACTGGCGAAGATCAAACTTGTTGGCAAAATTTCAACGGGAACGATGTTGGAAACTGTATGTCCACTGCTTTTAATAGTTATTGATACAGAAATTTTGTTAGCTAATGACTTTTTTGATAATTCTCATATGTTATCAGCTTCTACTTCAATATCTCAAGAACTTGAAAGCGTCAAAATGTCAACCTATTCTCTGAGTCCAGAAATTCACGACATCAGTTCTGGCTACCTTGGGATGTTGTATGAGCACACCCAACTGCCTATTGAAGTTGGCTCAAGGTTGACTCTTGCACAACAACAGAAGTTTATAATCCATGAAATATCCCCCGAGTGGGGTTATCCTACTGAAGCTACAAAAGTATGTTGCACCTTGGTTTTGTCTTATCTTTGCTGCACTATTACTCTTTTTGTTGTGATTTGACACTAAAGAACCTGCTTACTCATTGCTTTTATGAACTATAGAAATGGGCTTTCTCTGTCTTTACTCAGCAGAATACTAGATTTAATAAAAATGATTCTCCATTTTCCTACTAGGTATGAAGTTATAGGGCGATCCCAAGTGATTGAATAAGCATAAGCATGAGCATGATCATTTTTAGTGGCTACATTTTCCTTGTTGTCTTTGTTGAGTGCGTAGGAGCATGAGCATAATCCCTTGAGGAGTCTCACCCCTATGTTGATGTTCAGCCACCCATACATGTTTAATTCTGCAAACTTCACGCATCCACTATTCATTCTTGGGTGTGTTAAATGTGTTCATGTCCCACAACAACTAGGGGCATGAGCATATCAAGCTTTTTAATGCTTGGGCATCCTAAGGCGTCTCTTAGAGTGAGCTAGGCTCAGTTATCAGTTTTTATAGAGGAAACGTAATGAGATTGAGTTCTTTTTATGCAGGTAATCATTGTTGGGTCTTTTCTTTGTGATCCATCAGAATCTGCTTTAGCATGCATGTTTGGTGACACTGAGGTCCCTCTTCAAATCGTTCAGGAAGGAGTTATTCGCTGTGAAGCTCCTCCTCACCTTCCTGGAAAGGTCAGTCTCTGCATTACTGCTGGCAATAGGGAGGCCTGCAGTGAGATCCGAGAGTTTGAGTATCGAGCTAAAGCTACTAGTTGTTGTCACTGTAATGAATCCCCAGTGGAAGCAACCAAGAGTCCAGACGAACTATTGTTACTTGTCAGGTTTGTGCAGTTGCTTCTGTCCGATTCCCTTGTACAGAAAGGAGAAAGCATGGAAACTGGAATTCATTTGCTTAGAAAACTGAAAGCAAATGATGAATCATGGGGTCATGTCATAGAGGCTCTTTTATTTGGCATTGGAACCTCATCAAGCACTATTGACTGGCTTATGCAACAGCTTGTAAAAGACAAACTGTGTCAATGGCTTTCTTCTAGGTCCAAAGAAAGACTCGATGATTCTGGTTGTTCCTTGTCCAAGAAAGAGCAAGGAATTATACACATGGTTGCTGGGTTGGGCTTCGAGTGGGCATTGAGTCCAATTCTTAGTAAAGGTCTCAGTATAGATTTCCGTGACATTAATGGGTGGACTGCACTTCACTGGGCTGCACGTTTTGGAAGGTAAACCAGAACTTTATTCTTGCATACGAACAATCTTTATTTGAATCTTTGTCTGTTAAGGACGTTATATTTGAAACAAACGAGCATCAGTGCTCAGAATCTTTGAATGTCAGAAATTATAATGCTTAACTAGTTTCCAAGGACAGCTGGAGGGATATAATTTAACCGTGAACTAAAACAACAGATCGGTTCCTAATCTACAAGTTTAAATCTGGTAAAACTTATTTCAAATGGTTAGATTTGTACAAGTTCTTGAATGATGTAGATTATTCTGTACAACAGGGAAAATATGGTTGCGGCTCTTTTAGCTTCTGGTGCATCAGCTGGAGCTGTGACGGATCCTAATCCACAAGACCCTGTTGGCAAAACCCCAGCATTTATTGCTGCCGCGAGTGGGCATAAGGGACTTGCAGGTTATCTTTCTGAGGTGGCACTCACTAGCCATCTTTCTTCCCTCAGACTTGAAGAAACTGAGCTTTCTAAAGGCTCTGCTGAGGTCCAAGCAGAAGGAACTGTAAATAGCATCTCAACTATGAGCTTAGCTGCCGGTGAAGATCAGGTTTCAATGAAACAAACCTTAGCTGCTGTTCGTAACGCAGCTCAGGCAGCTGCACGGATACAGTCTGCTTTCCGAGCACATTCTTTTAGAAAGCGTCAACAGAGAGAATCTGATTCTGCTATTAGTACAGACGAGTATGGCATCGTCTATGGTGATATTCCAGGGCTCTCCATGGCAACAAAGATGGCCTTTGGTAGTGCTCGAGATTATAATTCAGCCGCTCTATCTATACAGAAGAAGTATCGTGGATGGAAAGGTCGCAAAGATTTTCTTGCATTACGACAAAAAGTTGTGACGATACAGGTACTAGTTATTTTCTTTTTCTTTTTCATGTTTCAGCTCCAGTAAATACTCTCTACGTGCCTGAAGAAAAAAAGGAAAGATTAATGTTCATAAATTGTTAACAACCTTCAGTTTTATGTATGTAGACCAAATAGAACTTTAACTCACAAAAATTTGCATATCCTACGCACAGTGCGGCTGACGGAAAATGTTAAACTTGAGAGGTCATGTACTAAAGGTCATACCCTTTTTATCTGGCAGGCTCACGTGAGAGGCTATCGGGTTAGGAAGCAGTACAAGGTAATTTGTTGGGCTGTTGGAATTATGGACAAGGCTGTGCTGCGGTGGCGTCGTAAAGGAGTTGGTTTGCGAGGCTTCCGGAATGAGACAGAGCATGTTGATGAAAGCAGCGAAGATGAAGATATTCTCAAGGTGTTCCGTAAACAGAAGGTAGATGGAGCTATTGAGGAGGCTGTCGATCGTGTTCTCAACATGGTTGATTCTCCTGAAGCACGCCAGCAGTACCATCGGATGCTGGAAAGATGCTACCAAGCTAAGGTACGGTAAACTCCTGTTGACATGAAATTCGGGGAATGGAGCACTGGTCCTACTAACTGTTTGCATCATTGAAGACACTACTCTTGATTACCTTGACCATAGGAATTAGTCATGTGATCTTTTTGGTTTGAAATGCATGTAAATGTCAGGGCTTAACAGTTTTCGGCAGCTTATCTTTTTGGTTTATTGTATCATGCACCTAGTTATGGCTGAGAATCTGGTAAATAACGGTGAGGGCTTCCAGTGGAATAAAATACCTTCACAGTATATGCTATCAAAATATCAATTTTCGTGAATGGCAATATTTTATCAAATTGAACCTCACATGCGCGGAAACAAATACGTGACAAATCCGATTCCTATATTTAGTGTACACTGTACAGTTCAATTTCTCAAATTGGCACCTGAAAATTTTGGTTGCCATAATCGTGAGTTTTTGAATAGCTCTTGCAGGCTGAACTTGGTGATTCGAGCGAAGCAGCTACACTAACATCTGTGGATGATGTCTCTGACATGGACGAGCTGTTTGAGTTCCAGTAGAGGGACAAACTAGTAAAGTGCATACAGTTCGTAGTCGTGCATGCCAGAATGCTATATAACGTAGCGATCACTGAAAAATAGCCTGATTTCATTGTTGCATCATGTTCTCATAGTATGTAAATGCTTCTTGGTATTTGGTGTAAATGGCTTTTGATAAGTTGATTTTATTATTCTCGTACAAATTAGAAGTTACTTAGAAGGCTACATAACATAGGGTTCACTGAAAAATTGCCTGATTTCGTAGTTGCATCATGTTCTCATATTGTCTGTAAATGTTTATTGGTATTTGGTTGTTGCACATAACTTCATAGAGTAACTAAGTAGTTTGATATTTATATAGTTGTTATAGTAGTGGATGCCCTCTTTATTCTTGTAGAGAGAGATTTATGTGCTAGGTCTCCACCAATTTAGCATTTTGGTGGATTTGAAGATTACTTTAAAAAGCTTGGTTAACTAAGTAAAATTATCTTCTCTTAAGCTCTTTCATACCTTTATGTATAGCTCATCAAATTCTAATATTTCACTTTTCATTTCTCTCAAAGCTCCTTTAATTTTTTTCTTGTAATCTGGCAGCAACAATAAATGAAGCTACAATATTTCTTAGAAATGTTAAGATTATACAAGAAAATATTTTCATATCTACTTTCATTAAAAAGGCTATAGAATATGTCTGTCATCCTTTTTTGATTTCATATTCACCTATGAGCAATTGTCCTACTCCAGCCTTTACACAACGAATTGAATCTAAATCTCTTCCTTTTTGTTTGTCAGCTTTTGACAACTTAAATATATCTTTTTCTCCATCCTTAGTTTTCAATCATTGATATCAACTCTCAAAAGCTGACTTCTAACACTATCTTCTTCACATCTTTTTTAACTTGTAATTATCTCTATTAACTATCATCTCTACTTTTGTGTTACTATCCAAAAAAGCTTGATACACAACCTTTTTAATCTTCACCTTTTCTTATATATCTTTATTCTACCACCAAGACTCCTTTTTACTGCCTATAATCCTTTAAAAACTTTCAAGATCTCCTTCATTACATTCTTTTAAGAGTTGTTCCTCCCACATTCTGTTAGCATCTCTTTTTTAGTTTTCATTCTTCTCCAAACATTACTCTATCATTAAGATGTTTCATAATGTCTCCCTTTTATATTTCCCCATCTAACTTTTGTACATCTCCCATAACTTAGCTACTTTCTCCAACCCTTAATTATAAGATCCATAACTATCTATCTATACTGAGTTGGCAAGTACGCATTAGATATCACCTTGTAATCTTTACAACTCGATCGATCACTTTACCTTACGAAGAAGTAGTCAACCTAAATCTTTGTAGTTCTGCCGCTAAAAGTCAACAGGTGCTCCTCATTTTTTATTGAAAAAGAGTTGACTACCATCGCATTAAATGCTATTGAAAAGTCTAACAAAGTAATTCCACTATCAGTCCTACCTTTGTATTCGAAACTCCTATAATTACACAAATACTAATATGAGGTCACTCCTATATGGCCATTAAAGTCTCCTCCTATATTTACTTTCTCATTAAGGAGAATATGATATAATCACCTCATCTAACTCTTACTAAATTGATGCTTAAGTTATTCTTCAAACCTTACTTAGGGTGTATAAGTATGCGCCACATTGAAAACAACATATTTCACCATAATGTTTAAGGATAAAATATTATTATTAGTCATTTTTACTTCTATAATATGATGTATGAGTTCCTTGGGAACCAATATACTTAAATCAATTTGTTGCCTTGACACTTTGAATACTAAATTTTTAACCCATTGATCTCTTTTGCTTTAATCTCCATTTACTTTATTTCCTAGATACACTCTATATGAATTTTATATTTATCTAAAATTTTCACTAATTTTAATGATTTCCTTATACCAGTCGATATTTAAGGAACTTATCCGTAATCTGTCAATGTCTTTTCTCCTCCTAACTCCAAAACTCACTAAAAAACTAGCTCTACTACTATCATCAAAAGTTAAAGTATCCACTCGTAACTTAACACCCAATACAAGCTATATAAGACAATCACAATAAGGTCCTAAACAATGGGAAGAGAAAAATGAATAGCATGAAACCAATGACGATAAATAATAAAAAAAAATGCACACACATATATGTATAGGAATAAGATTCAATTCTATCAATAAGAAATAAAAGACATTTCTTAAGCTTCTACAAAGCTTTATAAAGGAGCTATAGAGTCATGAAAGCAAAGACCAAAGATTGAAAAATATAAAAGGAGAACATTGTCACAAGATTGACCTTATAGACTACTCTGTATGCATAAAAAATATTCAGTGTTTTTCAATAATATTGTAAGCCTGTAGATTGTTATAAGCAAATTTGCTCTTTAAGGTCCTTGATTTGGTTACGGCATTATTATCATCGTCATTTCGCATTCATACATAAATATGTGGACAAATCAGGATGAGACACTGTAACCGGATCGGAACATGACGCATTACGGATGCTTTACTTGGGGATTTAGCAGTCGCCACGTTTCAATCTGTAATGTGCTAAACTCGGCGGTTGGGTTGTGAGTTATGGAGTTTGACTTCTAGCCTGAATCGGTAAAAGAGCTTTTTGTGAACAAGCAAAAGCCCATCTTTTCCCTTTCTTTCTGTTATTTTTTTTGTGAAAAGGAAAAAGAAAACATGGAATCACGTCAGAAGCTGGAGCTTCTCGATCAGGCAATCAAGAAAATGTTAGCAGAGAAGGAAAATGATGAAGCTGATATTGCTCTCTTGAGCCATGACGACAACGATCAGCTTCTCCTCTCCAAATTGCTTGCTGAGGTAGTAATTTAGTTCATTCATACTGTTACCTGCTCGTCTAAATAGTTATCTTATTCAAGAGCTGATCAACTTTTCTTGTCGTTATTTATCTTTTTGGTTTTCTTTAACGGCGATTAATTGATTATGAGTTTCTGAGAAACGGAAAGCCAAATGAATCTGAAATATTTAGTACTTGCGCTATGAGATTTCGATGAAATCTACGTTAACACAATGGAAAGATCTATGAATAAGTGTTAGCGTATGTTAACAGCTTGAGTCGTTAAAAGGAGATGCCAGCTCTGAGAATCCTAAAAGCAAGACGGCGGAGAGTCTCGTCGGCAGCGAGTTGAAGGAAGATGAGAAGGCGGGTCGATTAGATGGCGGAGAGGACATAGTGAAAGAGCTTAGAAAGTTGAAGAGGCAAAACACGGTAACTCACTGCCTGTTATCGGTAATGATCGTGCTTACAGTTGTGTGGCAAATTTCAGAGGTGTCACTGATCTTGAAAGTTAAGGATGGATTGAGCCACCCATTTAAATCCTTTGGAAGCTTGCTGAGTGGGTTGGTGAAGAATCCTGTAACCAACATTCAAGAAGCAGAGAAACAGAACTCATCTTCTACGCAACAATCCCCGGAAGCAGCTTATCTTCCTGCGCTCAACATGCCAGAGATCCCGCATGTGGATTTGGGCTTGAATGGCGAAAAGTAAGTCTTAAGTCGTATGATATGGGAAAGAGGGGGATGCCTTAAAGAGTCGAAGTGTAAAGATAGATGATCCAGTGCTTGGGAATAAACGTTGGATGCGACTTTGACTGAAGACGATGGTAATTTGATTGAAATTCACAGCCTCGACATAGGTCGTTTGTTTCAAAAAAATTTATGATATAATAAAAAATATATTTTTTCTTTTTTAGCCAATCTG
>JANKYF010000003.1:16134514-16153291 GCA_029829435.1 Erythroxylum hondense | reverse complement strand
ATTGAGTTTAATTACGTTTTAATTTTTTAATTTTCTATAAACTTTAATTAACTTCAATAATATAATTTTAAACTAAAATTCTTATTTGATATTTGTCTTCCATCTTTCCACCTTCAGCTTTGCTTTCAAGCTTTGTCTCTCAACAACCCATTGAAGAATTACCTCAAAGGTTTTAGGAAATTGTCAAATTGTTCTAATATGTGTAGAAAGAGTTAAATGTCCAATTTGTCCCTTAACATTTGACAAAAAGTCTAAAATGGATGGTATTAGTTTACCCCTTAATATTTTAAAAATAGAGCAATTTGTCCTAAAAATACATACTTTATCACCCATTCGTCAAATAAACCTTATGTCTCTGTTAAGTTTGGTCATTTGGGCATGCCAGATAAGGTCAGTTGCCAATATGGCAGCTAATGTGAAATTAAATATTAATTTCTTACGTTTAAATTAATTAATTTATTTATAATTATTTTTGAAAAATTAAAAATCAAAACCTAATTTTCCTTAAACTTAACCCCAATAATGTTTATCCCTAATTTTCATCTTTTATCCCTATTTTGTAGTAAATCCCTAAAATCTCCATGCTTCCTATGTCTTCTTCGATTAACGCAAATCCCTACGAATCCTTTATTCTTCATGCTTCTTCTTTGTCTATCTTCATTAGTTTTTAGTAATTTGTAGGCATCTTCATTCTTCACTCCAATTACAACTTTGTTCTTCAGTCCAAGTACGGTAATCCCACGTCTCATACTTGTTTGTTGTTTATGGCCCTTTAATAAAGAATATTTTATGTTTGTAGGACAAAAATTCTTGTTTGTAAAGGTGGAGACTGTGGAGGAAAGCGATCTCCTCGAGTTTTTGATTACTAAATTGAAAGTTAGTGGTCTAACATTTTCACTTGTAGTTCCTCGCATATCAGATTATGATTAAACTCTATTATTATGTTAAACAAGTTTATCTTTAGCAATTTAAAAATATCTATAGTGGATTATGAAATACCTCCAAAGTTTAGGAAAAGTAGAAGTTAAGCAAAAGTAGGAATTGCAAGTTCACCTATTATTAGAAAATAAAAACATAATATCAATTCCTATTTTAACATGTTTACATGAAATTATAACAAGGGATTACATGAAGTCATAAGGTGATTGGTGAGCGTTTATTGGCAAGTTATAATCCACCTAGGATTCTACCTTCTTTCAGGACTTATAAGTTTGTGATCCCTATCGAATGAATGAGTAGTAATATACTTGTGTATACTCTAGTCAAGCTGACATCTTATAGCATAATTTTGTTTCCTTCTTCCAGTAATAGCTAGGTGGATGTTTCTACTTCTTAATGTTTTAGAGTTGCGTTTGGATTATAATAATAGATAGCTTTTGTAGGGTTTTAGCATTCTATCTTACAATGCTCCTAATTTAGAATAGAAAAATAGTTATACCTTTGTATTTGAAGATAATTTCATTAATAAAGTGGATATATAATTGATTAATTCATTTAGTGATAGTAAAGTTGTTGCAAACAAATACAAAAAACTTGTTTTATTATTTACTATTTAGCAACATAAAAGTTATTTTTATAGCATAACGAATTACTGTGATGTGCCAGTAGCTAATTATCTATAAAGTGAGAATGCAATAGTAGGACTTCTTTAGATTTATGGGGTATAAGAATTCGTCCAATAAAATGAGTTTGATATCAATGGTGATTAGGTTCTAGCTCTTATCGAGGAATGAAAGACCATCTCTACGTCTATTAGCTTTTATTATGTTTCACTGAAGAGTTTTTTTCATGATTAATTAGTATCTAACCATTTTTTTATTTGTTGGGACAATTTAAACTTAACATTTTAGGAAATAATGGTCATTTAGTATGGAAGTGGTGGGTTAGTGTGCATCTTTTACCTTTTCTCCTTAGTAATCTCCTAGTAAGTGTATGATCCAACGATTTATTTGGTGTTGAAGTGTAAACATAGATAACAGGAGAAGGGGCTAAATTTGAAATGTGATTAACTAATTTAACAGGTGAGTTATGATCCCCTACTTCATCAGTTAAATTTGGGGTAGGGTCATTAGTAGGCATTGTAAGTGACTATAGGTTTATAGTTAGGGACCATCACAAAAGGTTAAGTAACTAATCCAAATAAACAAAAGGTAATTATGATTTCTTATAGGCAAAAGGTAACTAATCCAAATAAAAGTTTTTTTATATTTGCATTTGTGAACACTTTTAATTGGTTGCCTCTAATTTGTAAGGACTTATATGAGATAAGAATGATGTATTGTGCCCTGTTATATATAAGATGTGTGCAAGGTATATATATATAACAATTGAGTGGGGAAACGGAAGGGAAAGGATCTTAGGAAAGCATTATGAAATTATGCCTGGGCAATAATTCCTATAAGAGTTTGATGACAGGCTCATCAAATTAAACCAACTTACACCAGAATGTACATAAGACTTGCGTGAATGTCTAAAGGAAACATGGATTAGGGTTTTCTAAAGCATGAAGTCCAAATGTATACTTGTGACAACAACATGAGCAAAGCATTCAACTCTTAGACCCAGAGATCACCTTATCATCAACATATTAGAAACTATTAAAACCATGTTAATGAAGAGGCACTCTGACCTTAAGGAGCAAGATAAAAGACGGAAGAAGGTCATAGAATTTGAGGTGATAGAAAATTGAACAAGAATAAAAAAGATCGAAATGGAGATGGAGAGTTATTTAGAATGAGCAATGAATTATGTGAATGTCTTGCAATTAATTAGAGGGCAAAAATTTTATCCACCAAACACCCATAAAGAGATACATCCACTTTTAGAAAGAGTTATGTTTAGTAGACTAAGAAGAATAGGAGAAAAGATAAAGATGAACTAAAGAGAGTGAAGAATTGTCATAAGCCATCCAAATCAATTTTAATTGTGCGACAAATGTGGCAAAAGTGGTTATAATAAGAGATAAATTTGGTTCACTTCGTTCTAATCAGGATGGAGTTAAGGTCTGTTATTTCACGTAAATTCAACAACAATTTTGCCTCAATCATATTCTTCAATTTCCAATATACAACCTTTTAAAGTTAGTGGAAATGAGGTTAGTTTAACACAGTTGTCAATTACCATGTACTGTTATTTATGCATATTTTTTGCTTCTACGTATTGGTTACATGACTAATTATTGTTTGAACCTTGTTTATAACAATCATCTACAACTCCACCATTAAGGAGAAAGAGAACATTTAAATCAATTAATCCAAATGCTTTTCAACTATGATTCCAAATAAGAAGGTTGAGGTGGAAGGAAGCCTCAAGTATCATATCACAACAATTACAAGAGTGACCTTTCAAACGAAGATCTAATACAAATTCAAACTAACAAATTTCCAACGTTCAAATTAAAAGTAAAAAAAAGTATAAATAATAATTAGTTGTTCATTAGTTGGTTTGTAGAAAATTCTAGTTGATCCACTATATTTTGGATGCATAATTCTTAATTTCGTATCCAATTTTGATTGGATCCAATTTTGATTTGTAGAGAATTCGTATTGGATCCAATATCCAATATCTGGTTAGATCCATTTATTTATATTTTTTGTATATTCTAGTTGAATCCATTTTCTTTATTTTTATGTACATTCTGGTTAGATCCATTGTAAAGTATCTTAACAACATTTCGGTTGGATCCATTATGATTTAGAATTGCAACATTGTAATAGAATGATATAGCTTGGTAGCTATTCTATGCATGAGTCAAATAGCATACATTATTTCCCTTTGCTTTATTACCTTTATCAAACGAATCTTTTTCTTTTTATTGGCTTACATTATATGACTATCAAAGTTAATGACCTATATTATATGAATCTCAGCTTTTAATTTCAAAATTATAGGCTTATAGGTTTATGATTCTCATATGTTTCATATGCTTATCAAATGAAACTTTGCATGTTATCTTTTTATGATTGTCTTTATAAACATATTGTCACAAGTTGAACTTCAATTTGAATGTAATTATATATATATATATGAATGGAGTAATTAAAATATATAAACTAAAATTTTATGTACAATACAAGTACTTCTCACATTAGCTTCATTCATATGCAATATTCTTAATGTATGAATTCTTTTAAAGCATATGTCAAAGCCCTATGATTTCAATAGTGAGAAACATATAACAACAATATATAATGAAATGGAAACAACGACAATATATGTTATGAGTATCTTCTTCAGCTCCTTGTTTTCATTTATAGCAAGTTTCGATTCATACTCCATTTGCTTTATTTTTTTAATCTATCTAAATTTATTCCTTTCATTCCTCTTTATTTGGTCTTCTAACAAGTCCCTCACACACATCGTCTTCAATGTTCCCTTTATAACTCAATGCTAATTAATGTTAATTGGTGTTTTTAACTTAACATTATCAGTCATTAATCTTCGAATAAAATAAATAGCCCTATTTGGGAAGGGATTGTCATGTCAACAAAAGAACTGACAACTCCTAACCTTGTAATCATCACCAAACCAAACATTTATTAACACATTTATTCTATGTTTGTTCCCATATTGAATATCATAACAAACTATTTTTACTAACAAGATATTTTGGGCACCTATAAAACCTACAGCTAGGATTTTCTTCACTCCATAAAGTATTTAAATAAATGTTGAATCATATAAGCATTAAACTCTAGCTGAATAACTACTGTTAGTTGAAGACCCAAAAAATGAAATGACCAATCCCTACTACTCCATTTTTCTACTATATGTCATAATATAACCAAGAAATAATAAGAAACGTAACCATTAGTTAACAACATGGAAATAAGCATCAATCACCAAGAAATAAATATCCTACCCATAATGGAAACAAAAAATATAATGGAAACACAACATTCAACAAATAACAATGACATTCAATATGGGATTCACGTTTAATTTTATCAATGAAATTGTTAATTATTGTTCAGAAATTATAAATAAGACAAATTAGGAAGACATTTTCTTCATTTGGAAGAAAATAAACTATGACATACGGTAGTGTTCACCTTACTAGTATTCAGTTGGCTATTGAAAACATTTAATTTGATTATAGGAACCTAAATTGTTCTTTGCCTTTCTTTATCGCTTTTGTAAAGTTACCAACAAATATATGCATATGTTGAAACCTCATTACCCTCCAAAATTTTCTCAATGCCAACACTTTGTTCATTCATTTATATTCTTTATGTTATATAAGAATTTAAAATGTAAATAAAGGTGGTATAGCTAAAATTATATTCAAACAACGATAAAATTTTAGAGACTACTTGAGTTAACTCAAATACTAAAGTCATCTACCAATGTTTGATTCATGGACAAAAACAACTTACAATTGCAAAATTGAAGCATATGCGAGATTATTGTGAACAAGCTCCCATTAAAGAAACAAGAACGAAGAAGAGCAGGTATCCGTTAACTAAAGAAGAATCAAAGATGATATAGGAAATGAAGAAATAATTGTCCCTTGTCCTTTAGGTATCAGGGGCTTACTGGAAATTAGAGATAAATGCAATCAAGTTTAAAATTTATAATAAATTAGGTTTTGTATTTTAATTTTGAAAATAATAAAAATTAATTAATTTAAAAGTAAGAAATTAATATTTACCCAACTTAATAGGGACATAAAGTTTATTTAACAGAGGATTAACAGGGTGAGTATTTTTAGTGCAACTCATTCTATTTTAGAAACGTTAGGGGGTAAACTAGTACTAGAGATAATATAAGAGCCACCTTAGACTTTTTGTTAAACATTAAGGGGCAAGTTAGGCGTCTTAGCATACAAAAACTAAAAACCAAGTATGAGTAACTATTCTTTTATGGGAAGAACTTGAAATTGTTTGAATGTTAGTTTAAGATGAAAGAGAACAATGTGGAGGCTTGTGTCTCTCTAAGTCTAGGATAGAGATTACTTGATGGAGATAAGAATGTTGTTGATTCTACTTTGACCAAGGTCTTTCTATTTTGGAGTAGCAGAAATTTAAATGCAGTGATTTGAATGTTCCCAAAATGTGTAAAGACATTTTACATAATACAGTAAAACTTCTATAAATTAATATTGTTGGGATCATGATATTTATTATTTTATAGATATATTAATCAATCGATAAATTAATATTTATTAATTTAAAGAGATTTTTGTAATTGATTGAAGTTAAATTTTGATTATGTGAGATCCCACATCAGTTGGAGAGAGGAATGAAGTATGTCTTATAAGGGTATGGACACTTCTCCCTTGCAGACGCGTTTTTTATGGCCTAACGGACTGGATCCCATCCGAACTCCGAGGTTAAATGTGCTCGAGGGAGAGTAGTTCTAGGATGAGTGACCTCTTGGGAAGACCTTGGAAAAAGCAAAACCGTGAGGGCTTAGCTGAGCCAAGACCCAAAACGGACAATATCTGTAAGCGGGTGATATGAGGTGTTACAGATTACATTAAAAAACATTGTATCTTAGAAAAATTCATGTTTCATATTAATTGAATGAATATAAAACATAGATTCATTGTACATAATATTAATGAAGACTAATAAATAATATTCATTGTTTCTTAATAAAATTCATGTTTCATATTAATGTTCATTGTTTCATATTAATCTGATCCATGTAAGATTGATGTTTTGGATGTTATCAATCTTGCAGTCTGGGCTTGGACAGTTAATGTTCAGCAAGAGACAATAGCAAATTGTTTTCAACACTGTAAAATTCGTTAAGGGGATAAAGTCTTAAGGAATTTCAATGAACCCAATTGTGAAAACGACATTCATGAACTTGAGCTCATGATTAGTGATCTCAGTTATTGCAATAAAATGGATGTAAATAGTCTATTGGATTATCCGGATGAAAATGATACATGTTCAGAGATCCAGAACTTAGAAGAAATTGTGGCTACTATCCTTGAAAATAATGTTGATGATGAAGTTGAAGACGATACAGTACCTTTGGAACCAGTTACATGTAAAGAAGCACTTATCGCATCTAGAACTCTTCACAATTTTTTGGTACAGTTCGAGAACACATCACCTGAAATTTTGGATGCAATAAGAAAAGTTAGAGAAAAGCTCCAACTAGACTTAAATTTTAAGAAAAAACAAACAACACTAGAATCATATTTCACTAAATTGTCTTAGTTATATTTGTGTAAATTTATATAATTATTAATTTATGATATTAATGGGACCCTATATTTATAGAAGGGTATTTTGAAAATATATTATCTTATTATCTTATCGAAATTTGTTAAATTTTGAACTGGTCCAAGTGAAGACCGGAGAAAAATATTATCTTGGAGAGTTTATTAATATATCGAGTATCAGTTCAAAGAGGTTCTATTGTATATAAATTTTAAGTTCGATCTAAATTTCAATCAATTTATAATAAGTTCGTTCAAGTCCTACTTTAGTCATTTTACCTTCAATACTTGACAAAATTAAAGCTTAAGTAAGTCATTTTATCTATTTCTTCTCCTCCTTTTTTGGACGCTTAAATTTACTCAAACAACTTCTTCTTTTCATTCTCTTATAAACTAAAATATCATATTTTTGTAATGAAATAATATTGTTATTTAATTTATACGGTATGATTTTCTTTATGAAATGTCTATAATTATTAGAGGCTCTAGGTATTTTGCAATAAATTTATATATTATCATATATCATATTTATTTTAATATAAGACATGTTAGTTTAATGATATAGGTAAAAGGTAGTTAAAAATGTATATTTAGTTTAATGGTATAGGTTAAAGGTAGTTTAAAATGTATATTAATTCAGAAATAATGATATTTAATATTTAATATTTAATATTCAATTCATCACAATATTTATTCTCAATAATCCCAACCCATTACTAGAGCTAAAAAGTAACCATAGTTAGGAATTCTCAATAAATAAAGACAGGGAGGTTGGGTTAAGGCTGGTCAAAAATGTTTGCAAGACAGTAAAATGCCCATGCCCCAGTTTGGTTGTTTATTATTATGTTTTCGCAAAGGTCCTGAAATTTGGGGTTTTTTTCGGATTTGCGGAAGAAAGCAGGGGCATAAAAAGAAAAAAATCCGGTGATGGAGGTTTGTCCATGGTGTCTCTCCGATTCAATGCTCCAATAAGCTTCCACACACCATATAATTAGGTATTTATACTCTCCCTGACTCTGGGTTATACTTTATTTGATTCATTTTCGCACTCCGCTCGATGGTTTTTGGACTTGATTCCAATTCCCTTGTCTTAAAAATTTATGGGTCTTCGATCGGTCAATTTCAGGGGTTTCTGTCCCTTTTCTTGACGTAAGTCAAACCCGATTTAGTTCTGAATTTCGGTTTTTAGTTGACTGTCGGGTGTGTACTTGTGTTTTGTTGGAGGGGTCAGTGCCCCTCAAGATTTTGTCTATTGGTTGCCTTATAGTAATGTAGGAGGTTCACTGAAACGACGGTAGTGATGTGTTTTTATGCCTGGTTTCTTGGTTCGGTCTTAAATAGAGGACTTGAAAAGCATGACGGGTTTCACACACTTGAAGGCTTGTTTCTGGCAATTCTGTTTTCTTTTATATATCCATATTCTCTGTTATGGAGTTTTTATTGGTGTTTGCACGTTTCTTTGGTTTGGTCATTTTATACTTTTGCCATTGTCAGTGTTGGGTTATTTCTCTAACTTCTTTTTTTGGTGTAGATAATGTATGACCTTTGATGATAGCTCATGTTCTGAAGCATGAGAAGACGTTGAGGTGCAGTATTGAATAGCCTGTTTAAACTGCCGTCCTGGCATAAAGATCCTGGACAATTAAGAAGAAGGAACTATAAAAAGAGGAGAATAATTTAGTAGAGGGAAATGGAATGTAATAAAGATGAGGCCTTCAGGGCAAAAGAGATTGCTGAGAAGAAGTTCACTGCCAAGGACTTAGCAGGGGCTAAGAAATTTGCTTTGAAGGCCCAGAATTTGTTTCCTGCGCTTGAAGGAATTACTCAAATGATAGCGACCTTTGATGTGTATCTGTCTGCTGAAAACAAGGTAAATGGAGACGCTGATTGGTACGGGATACTAGGTGTAAATCCACAGGCTGATGATGAGACCGTTCGGAAACAGTATAGGAAGTTAGTTTTGATGCTTCACCCCGATAAAAACAAGTCTGTAGGAGCTGATGGTGCGTTTAAGCTTATCTCAGAGGCATGGAGTTTATTGTCTGATAAGACCAAGAGATTAGCCTATGATCAAAAGCGGAACACTAAAATGTTTCAGAAGACTACAGATGCTAAAATGTTTCAGAAGGCTTCAACTCCAGCCGGAGGTCCATCTGCAGCACCTGGGTCCAATGTTTTCTACAATGTCCCTAAAAAAAATGTGAAGACACATAAAAGTACTCCTCGCAGTACTCATTCTACGACTCCAGTTTCATCTCACAAGTCAAAGCCAAGTACATTTTGGACTGTTTGCCATAGATGCAAGATGCAATATGAATACCTTAGGGTATATCTTAATCATAATCTCCTCTGTCCCAGTTGTCATGAACCTTTTTTAGCTGTTGAAACAACCCCGCCATATTCAAGTAATGCAAAACCATCACCTTGGAGTTTCTCATGTCAGAAGCAGAATATGGGTCATCAAACTTCTAGTGAAAACTCATTGAATTCAGGAAGAAATGGTTCAGCCTCTTCAACGTTGGGTGCGGGGGTTTTCAATGGTCAAGATTCACTTAATCAGTCCAATTTCCAGTGGGGTCTGTTCTCTGGAACAGGCAATGCGACAACTGCTACTCATAGTGCAACAACAAGAGAGGAGGCTCTCAAGTGGAAGAATCAATCCGCCAAAAGAGATGGTGGTGTATCTTCTAGTGGGCAGTCTAATTCTGCAAAGAGAAGAAGAGGCATGGAAGACATTGATATGAGGAGCTACAGGAGTGATGTTGCATATCAAATGGGTACGGGATCTGGAGGGGTTGGCACATCTAGAGGACCTGAAATTAAACTGGATAATTTTGATTCAGTTAGGGTGAATGGAATCACCAGGCCATATGGCCCAAGGGATTTGTCACAATTTGGAATTCAAACAGTGCTGGTGGAGAAGGCTAAGAAAGGAATCCGTGAGAAGCTAAAGGAGTGGGACTTGACTAGTACAATTAACTCAACAACCAAAGTGTATATGGTGAACAAGAAAACAAATGATGGATTGCAAAAATCGTCGACAAACTCTCATCTGCCTAATCAAAGTGATTTTGATCAGCCAATGAAGACAGGCAATGGATTTGATGGCAACAAGTCTTCTTCTGGCACTTCTGATACTAAAGTAGATGCAGAACCACGGGAATCAATGATTATAAATGTTCCAGATCCGGATTTTCATGATTTTGATAAGGACCGAACAGAGACATGTTTCGACGCAAACCAGATATGGGCTGCATATGATGATAATGATGGGATGCCCCGGTATTATGGCATGATTCATAGTATAATTTCTTTGAATCCATTCAAGATGAAGATTAGTTGGCTTACTTCAAAAGGAAACAATGAGCTGGGCCCACTAAACTGGGTCGGTTCTGGCTTCCCCAAAAGTTGTGGTGACTTCAGAGTAGGCAGATATGAGATTTATAGCTTATTTAATTCTTTTTCGCACAAGGTTAGATGGACAAAAGGCACGCGGGGTGTAATTCGCATATACCCCAGGAAGGGGGATGTTTGGGCTCTCTATCGAAACTGGTCTCCTGATTGGAATGAGCTGACAACTGATGAGGTGATACACAAGTATGACATGGTGGAAGTAGTTGAAGACTATAGTGAAGAACATGGTGTAACTGTTATACCGCTCATAAAAGTTGCTGGCTTCAAGACAGTGTTTCACCAGCATTTGGATTCCAGGGAAGTACGGAGGATTCCGAGGGAAGAGATGTTTCGTTTTTCACATCATGTTCCTTCATACTTGCTTACAGGTGAAGAAGGTCCAAATGCTCCAAAAGGTTGCTGGGAGCTGGACCCGGCAGCCATTCCATCAGATCTTCTTCATGTAATCATAGATGTGAAGGACGAGGAGACAATGGAGGGTGAGTCGAATTCAAAAGAAGAAAAGGTAGTGGATGATCTTGAAAATGTCAATGAGAGAGTAACAGAATCTGAAAAATGTAGGGACAATGAGAAAGATAATTTTGAAGTTAATGAAGTAAAATCTGCAGAAGAAACCACAAAATCAAAGGAGGATATTGAACTCAGTAGAAAGGATAGCTAGTTGAGATTTGTTTTGTCGGTTTTACATGAGTTAATCCTTCAATTTAGTGTATTCATCTGAAACTGATTCAACACACTTGAGTCAGAATGATTGGCAGCAGTTTTGGGTTGGAAATGGGGGGAAGTTTCATTATAATCCTGACTACAGTCTACACAGCTGAAGCCGTTTCAACTTTCAAGGCCAAATTACAAACAGTAAAGGCCTTCAAAACTCGGGCGAGTAATATATATTTTTTCAGTCACAAGCTATGCTTCTTCTTTTCAACATTGTTTCACCACCTCAATTTTCCCTTGGGGATTATTAGACTGCTGAGATTACATGTTGTTCGTAATTTTCAGACAAAGTACTTTTCTTTACTCTGATTGGTAACTGATATTAGTGCAAGATAACGAGGTGATTACAATTTCTGCTTGAATCATGTTGTATGGTTTTAGGTGTTTCATCCATACAGTCAAGTGTTCTCATGTACTAAATACTTTTTGAGGATTAATTATCACTGGTTTTTAATCCTTGTTTATTTTCTTCTATAAGCTATCTGCCACCTGCCACTTGACTGTTCCGTTGTGTTGAATATGCAAGAACATCCATGGCTTTGTAAAAATTGAATCAAATGATTAGAAGATTGGCTTAATGATGACTGTCACTGTCCCTGTCGCCCTCCAACGAAGAGATTTGGGCGGGTAGTCTCAAGTAAGATTAAGACTTGACAGCTTTTAATGTACCAAATGAAGTCCTGAAATTCAGTCTTTGGGGATTTCCTCCGGATCCAGCTTGCTTTTGGTAATCTTTACCAACCTATGATGATGAACATAGTATACAATTGCTGGAACAGATTGGTGCTGTGAAGAAGTACGCAGGAATGGAATGAACCGGGTTTAATCTTCTAAATTTTCTTAAAAAGTCCATGCTTATTTGGGATCAGGGATGCGGAAGATTGGAACACGGACGACTGGTTCAAGACCAATGACGATTTCATTTGGTGGTTTGGGTAGGTATAGTGTACTTCAACGACGTGACAGCTTCTTCGCGTCAGAGAAATGGTCAAGTCAAGGAGTGGAATGGATTTTGGTAGATTGGTAAAACATGAACATAAACAAGCGGACAATGGAAAAGTGACGAGAGTGGAGTATGAGATTTTGACGACTCCAACTTGAACTAGATTTTAAGACGGTGTTTGATATTCTTTTTTCTTTAGACCGCTGATTCAGGGCTCTCAATTTCATTGTTCGAAGTATTTGTTAGCTGCTTATTAAAAATTGGACTATTGTTCATCAATATATTTATCGATAAAATAATAGATGTGTTAATTAACTGGCAAATTATACCTGTCAATTGACAGTAGAAGTTATTTATTTTGATACTACATTTATAGGGTGTCACATGATCGTGATAGAGGATTTATCGAAAATTTGTTTTCTTAGACTTGTAATATAGATTGTTATTGAAATCTCCCTTAAAAAAAAAAGTATTGAGACAAGAGATATCATATTATTATTATTATTAAAAAATTAATTCTGCATTAATTAATCTGCTCTATTAAAACATTTTATATGACTCTCGATATTATATATTATTATAATTTATGCAACCTTATTATATATTTTTTAAAGAAATTATTTTTGTGAGTCAGAAAAAGAAATTCCGGGAAGAATATTAATTTTATTATTTTACCCAATTAGCCCCAGCCTAGTGTGCGCCCACTGGCATTGCTAAGGCGAGCTACCGAGCTCGTTTAACTACGCGCAAACACAAATCCAGTCAAAGAGAGCCACGTATACACATTGGTGACGTGGTCCAATGAGATCGAAGAATGTGACGTGAACGCCTCGGTAATCGATCGTGAAACCTTCCTTAGCTATATAAATAAGGAAAAGGAGTGACTTTAACAAGAATAAACGCAGATCGAATTATAAACAATCGCGGGGGAGAGAGAAAGAGATAAGAGAGCTTTCTAGAGAGACGTCTTCGGAGAGGGATCGCCCGTAATTTTCTCGTTCCACTTTCTGCGCTTCAAGTTTCTCCGGCCACCAGATCTCCCCCGTAACTATGGTATTTTTGCTTGCTCTTATCTTTTCAGATCAGATCAGATCTGATCTCATCCGAGCACTTCCGTTTCCTTATGGGTCAGATAATTATGGGATTTGACCAGTTAATTCATGCCTCTAATGTTGTTATTTTGGTTTTTATTCGAACTGATTTTTTATATTGGTCGGTTTTAGACAACGTCAAGGCGACTTGCTGATAGGAAGGTGGAGAAGTTCGACAAGAACATAACGAAGAGAGGAGCTGTTCCCGACACCACCACTAAGAAGGGAAAGGACTATCCCGTCGGCCCTGTGCTGCTTGGTTTCTTCGTTTTTGTTGTCATTGGTTCTTGTAAGTTCTTTCTGTTTATCCTCATTCTTTTTATTGCTGAATTCGGTGTCTTCTAGGCCTTGATCCTCGAATTTTAGGGCCAATAGAGAAAGAATATGATATTTTCGTTAGTCTGTCTTAGACTGCTGCTTGTTATAATTTGTTTATTAATTCTGGTTTATAAGATGTTTTTCTTTAACTCTAGGAATTAGCTGTTAGAAGGATTAGATCTAAAGATTAGAAAAAGAGTTGTGTTCTAAATTTGAGTTTAGAAATGGAAAATTAGGACTGAATGTAACAATTAATGAAAGCTAATATCTTTTGAAAAGCTTTGTTTTTCAATCAAATTCATAATTTACATGTACAAATTTAGAAGTCATCATTATGTTCTTGCAGTTTTGCTTTGTCTAGAATAGCAATATATGATATTGGAAAGTAGTTACCTGAGATAGATTTAAAGTTTTCAATTCTTAATTTTTTTTTTGGGTGGTGGCGTAGTATGTTCTAATTTATTGTTTGTGACAGCTCTGTTCCAGATAATCAGGACGGCAACAAGCGGTGGCATGGCCTAAGAGAAGAGTGCACTCGGGGGATGTTTGTCCTGTGTTATTGTGTAGAAAAGATGAAAAAGAAATACTTTTAATAGATCTGTGTTCACTGTTGTTCTGAAAGAACCCAGTTTTTGAATAAAATTGTCCTTTCCCATCACTGCTTAAACCACTTTTTTTGCAATGTTCATATGTTGTGTATGGATTCAGTTCCTGAGAGATCGCCTTAGTCCAATTCCTGGAATGGCCTATTAGCCATCAGGATCATCATGTGAAAGGAGTTTACTAGGTTGAAAAATTGACCAGTTCTTAACTATTACAAGGAAAGCCTTGGCTGCCGTTGATAAAACACATACCAATCCATATTTCCAAAATACACGTTTCCAGAGATCACTTGAATCCATCGTCCTTCCGGCTGATATTGGATGGGATGTTTACATAGTGTGGGAAGGGGTGCTGATAGATTTCCTGCAGTCCCAATCCTGAAGTTGGCACTGTAACAACCTCCCAACATACATCTATCAATCGTGTGACCTACTTTACTTTGCAAAATGTATATACGCAGTTGGACAGAATACAGCTAATAGTCTACTACATTTCAAGCGTAGTCTTTTCCCAGTTCAATGTTATTTTTTTCACGTGTTTGTACAAAATCAGAAACCAACAATCATCAACCCCAAATGGAGTTGGAGTGTGGAGACTAATTAACAGCAAAACCCACCACCAATAACAGAAGATATGAGTAACATCCACAAGATCATGTTCACTCCCAAGCCAATGCTGCCTCAACGAACAAACAAATGACCGACGAATCAAGCGATGGCCGTAGGGCATGGGTAGAAAGCAGTTCCACATGCAATCCATTGTCGCTTTCTCCCTCGCGGCACCAAGCAACCAGGAACCTTGAGCCACTCCCTATTCATCACATTATAGGTAACAAGGCGGTTCATCTGTCTTGATCTCAATGATAGCATGAGCAAACCTTTGTTGCCCAAGCAAGTCATTCTTACGTGCTTCCCATAAAATTCCAAGCACCATACATTTGGCATTCTGTCAACCTCCTTCCACAAGAGAGTCATTCTTTGCAGTTCCCATATGCACACGCAGGTAGCTGCATTCTTTGTAAGCAACCCCACAAGCATGATCCGGCCACCGCACTCCGCAAGGGTGTGGTCACTAATATGAAGTGGGGCTGGTATTATATACTGCTTCCAAGCCCCTAAAACCATGTTGTACGACACAATTCCTTCAGGATCTGAACGCATGAAATATAGAGTGCTGTCAACAGAAACTGCTTGTGACCGGAAGTTCAAAGATAGCGGCAACTTAATATGAGAGGGCATGTTTCCTGGCCTAGTCCAGGAGTTCTGCAAGGAGTCATAAACTTCATACTCCCCATCGCACCCGAGCCATAAGATCTTGTAACCCTCACTAGTTGAGATCCCATTAAGGGTCATTCCCACAGCAATGCGAGACCATACTTTAACTGACCTGGCTGGTAACTCTTTAAAAGATTGAGTCAGAGGGTTGCAGATATAGAAGTTCCGGTGACCGATGTCAAGAAAGCAAACTAGACCCCCTGCTGAAGCAACCGGCAAGACAATCAACTTAGTTGGCAGAGAAGAAATTACGGGGTGATGCCATTTTTTTGTGGAAGGGTCGTACATGGCTCCTGAGTTCACATTTTCATGAGTGATGGTGTAAAACCAGGGATTGATATGTATAACCTCTGAACAATGTTGAGAGAAACTCTGAGAGTTCAGCAAGGAATTCCATTTTCGACAAACAACACGGAAACGAAAAAATGTAGTGATAGGAAGTCTGGCAATGACAGCTTCAAAAAGGTCTTCAGGAAATTCCTTCCATATTTCTTGATCCAGGACCTCACTGGTGCCAGTAATTTTTCCGCGGTTACGCTCCTTTCTACATTTCTTGGAGGGTGGAGGCTTGCAAGTTTCCATTATCCTGAAACTTCCAGATTTTCCAGCTGCCATTAGAAGATCACAGTAATCATCTGCAGGGCTATCATCAATATTAAGGACGCACCATCTGTGAAAAAAAAAAGCTATATATTTATATTCTATAAATAGGATGCAGAAGCACATACAGTACTTTTATTACTCATTACAACTGTACAGAGCAAGCACCTCGGGCAAGAGTTTGATATTTGCATAATATCGAAGGATTAAAATGGAAGTAGTGGGTATAAAACTTATATTACTCTTAAATAACTTATTTTACTCATTACAACTGTCAAACCTGCATCAATCCACTATGGCTAGCCACAGAAATCGATTAGTGCTATTATATTTTCAATTCAGCAATTCTGGAAAAGCAATTAGTTTGCTTCATGAATCTATATTAAAATGCCTAAATAGTTCGAAGCACCTGTATACACAAAAGCCTTTACCAGATTCAGATTAATCAACTTAGTCCAGCCATCTCAATTTTTCCCAGAGATAGTCTCAAATCATCTCCTTATCAGTCTGCTACATTAACAGAAGAACCGAAGTAATAACATCATACCCTATTATTAACTATCTCTCTTGGTCCAGAGCTAGGGTTAGATTGCAGTCACATCACAATCCATAGTTGTATGATCCCTCAGCCTTCTTTTTCCGTAACTAACTAACAGATGATTCGTCTGCATCTTTTCTCCCTGCACCTGCTCCCACCTATACAGTTTGTTTCAGATTCTACCCATTTTTCTTCAAAATTTGTTTATCCTATTCAAATGATTCCCCCCCCTCTCCATCTCTTTTTTAGTTCTTCTGGGTGTAAATTGAGTTACGCATTATCAAATAACCCTCCCCTTTAAAAAATCCCATCCCAACCAGGTAAGGTTTTGCAACCATGCCAACCACTAGGCTACTCCCTTAACCTCTGCTTTTCCCCTTTTTTTGATCAAAAAAACTAAATACGATCTAAGGACTCACCTTACCCCAGTAAACAAGCCTTTACACCGTGCATCAACACTCGTTTTACCAATCAATTCAATTAAGGAAATAAACCTGAATCCCAACATCCTAGTTCATTTCATATGTTAATCATTCAAGGGAATCTATTTGATCAGTCATGGAAGCCAAACGGTCAAAAAGTTTTGGTTGACCACTACAGAATGAAAGCACTTCGCAAGCTATAAAGAAACAAGCTCTCTTGTAAAGGAGAAAAACAACAAAAGTGAATCAAAGTCAAAACCAGAGCAGCGAAGTAGAAGAAATAAATCGATAATAACTACCAAAAATTAACATCCAGGCAAACGGTAACATATCAAATACTGACCAAAGCTGAAACCCTGTAAGGAACAAACTCCATAACGAAAATCACAAATTAACCAGAGACACAGTAAAGCAGCTCTAGACAAACATTTATCACATAAAACAGATAAAAAGCAGAGAAAAAGTACGCTGGAAAAAAAAGGAGTTATGCCCACGAATGGAATCATAGTAAATTGTCCAAGCAGAAACAAGATATCCAATCCGACTTACAATACCACATTGGCAAGTCAAACAAGACAGCAATAGAAAGAAATTAAAAAAAAAAAACTCACACACATTCTTTAAGTCACCGAACTTACCGAAATCAAAGACACAATTAGATGAAATCACCGAATTAACAACACAAGTAACAGGAGAGACTGTCGGAAAGAGGAATCCCCCGATAGAAAATGAGGTGAAAATGCATAAGAAACGAAAATTTCATAGCCAAAACACGTAAAAAGAGATCCAACACTACATATATAGAGAGAAAGAGACACCTGCTGTTGGGTCGGTATTGTTGGTGGAGCTGAATATAAGGTTGGTGAATGATGTAAGAAGAAGAAGAAGCAGGAGAAGCGTAGAGATTGAAGAGGTCTTGAAGCTGACCAATAAGCTGTCTGAGCAAGGCCAGCTCTTCCATGCCCCAAAAAGTGCCAGCCTCCGCCTGAGGCCGCCGATGCCGCCTCTATCTCTGCCAAGCCACGGCCAATCTCCGACCAGAAGAGCACACCCAAAAGGGATAGAGAGAGGGGAGGGTAAAATACTAAAATGAGTTAAAAGCATTCTCTCCCTTAATAGTATGTAATTTACCTCAGAGTCTTTGTCTCTTGTGGGCCTCCCCACCCTCTCTCCGTGTACCCGCCCACTGGTGCTCTGCCACGTCATCTTTTATTAATGTTAATGCAATGCAATTATTCCCTCCCGCACGCAACTTTGTCCTTTGGTTGTGGTTGTAACTCCAATCTGTCCTTTCCCATGTCTACCGTCAATCAAATTGCAACAAAGCAGCAGTACAGTAGTCGCCAAAAACGAAGAAAAAGTTCCGTGAAAATAACATCATAAAGTGCCTTCATTTTGTGAGTTAAGATTTTCGGTTTAATTCTATAATATTTTATTTTATTTTATAAATCTTAGTTATTTATTTACGTAAATTTGGAGTAAATTTTGTACAAATAAACACGAAACTTATATAAATAAATAGTTGAGATTTAAAGGACAAAATAAGATACTAGAATATTAGACAGAATATCCTGTCTTATTTTATACGTTGTTTTTGATTACGTATCCGAATTGGATACAATTTAGCTTTCTTCAATTTCCAACTTTTATATTAACTTATAATATATGAAATTCATAATTTTTAAT
>JANKYF010000003.1:16103542-16121610 GCA_029829435.1 Erythroxylum hondense | reverse complement strand
GGTTCGACCAGTAGTTGAACCGGTCGAACCGGTAATCAGTAAGGTCACCATTTCGATGACCAGTCCGAATTTCAGAACATTGATTATATGGACGCAATCCTGGATTAAATAATCTTAAGACAATTGTTTAATCTCTTACCATATCTCGAGCAGATATGGATGGACAGCAAAGCAGATTTTTTCACCATTTCCGGCTGTTGAATTTACAGTCAACGCCAAGTCCACTCAGTTAAAACCTACATTAACATCTGTGTCTGAGACAATCTTTTGATACCGTCCAAAAAAGCAAAGCTGTAATGAAAAGAGCAGTGAGTTGTGAGTGTGGGGTGGCACTGTGAAAAGGCGCAGGTGGGATTTCGCGGTCCACAATCCCACACGTCTATCATCCATCAACTAACTTAAAGAAGCCAAGCTACAAGCTGGAGAGTTGCATTTATTTGATCTCTGAAAAAAGCTCGAAAAGCTTCAGTCTTTCCTTTTCTCTCTTTCCTTCTAAGCTTTTTACCAGATTCTTTTTTTTTTTTCCATGATTCAGCTTATACCCAACTGTTGGTTTCGCTTCTTCTCAATGATCTGCGAGTAAAGAATCCATTCTTTTATCAATAGATGTGTGAACTCCTGCCTTTTTGCTTATTTTACATGTGAAGAGAGGCTTAGATTGCAAGGTACATTAATTATAAACTTGGGAAAGTGGGTGACATTGTTTCCCGATATTTTGGTTTCCTTTTTTCTTTATGCTAAATTTGGAGAAGCGGCTATGAATTTTGCGGCTCAGACTGTAACATCGGTCCCTCTTTACTTTCATCGTCGGTACTAGGAAGGTGGGACTTTATTGAAAGCTAAAGATATACACTTGTTTCTTTAATGGTTCTTCTCTCTAATGCATACCTTTTTACTTTCTTTTCAATATTTTCTCTGCAAAGTGGTGCTAGAAGACGATGTCGTTGCTTGTCTGACATTTTCATTCTATGCCCAGATGAGAGGTAGAGGGGAGCAGTCTACGGGAATTTCTCCATCCACAAGCGAGAATCTTAATTTGTACAGTTGTTCGTTATCACGATAAAGTTCTTGCTTTTATGCATCAGAAGTTACAGAAAAAGAGCTCACTACCCATAAAAGTTTATCAATGGAAGGTAGTTTTAGATGTTTGTAAATTGCTTCTTTCATTTTACTTTGAAATTCCTGGGGTCTTTTTTAGTAGTTTGTTGTTGGAGTCATCATCAGTGGGCATCAGGCTTGTGGGAGGTTTGTTGGGAAAGTGGGTAATAATTGGAGTCGTTATCTGTTTAGGGTTTTTTGATCAGCAGCTGCCGGTCTTATTCATGGGCCTACTTCTTTTATTAGCCGCAACAGATTAAATGTTAATTATTGGAATTCTACGGTATGATAACTGTCCTCACCGCCAATGGAAAAAGTTGAACCACTTTGCTCTCATAACTGTTGGTTCTTGGTAGATATTTCTATAGCAAGAGAGAGTTTGTTGGGGAGTGGCCATAAATAAGGGTTGTTCCATACATGCGGGAATTTGACATCAAGTGTTGCAAGAAATCGGGTACTAAATATTAGTTTTACTGGGATTAAGGTTTAGTTTGTTGTCCTATGAATAGTAGAGACTGTAGAGCTTGTTAGTTAGCGTACCTATAAGTCATGATATGGATACGTGCTGTGAGAATATCTGGTGAATCTTTATTTTTTGGTTGGATTCTGCATTTCAGGCATTTGTGAAGTGTAATAAATCCTTATATCCGTACCTTGTGATAGGGAAGCTGGAACATGATCTAAGAGCCTATTAGTTGGATGTGAGTTTATGAAGGCGGTGATTCATGTCTGAATTATGTGCTGAATTGAGGAGCAAACTTTCGTTCAGTTAATGCTACTGTTACTCTTGTTTAGTCAAAGTGGTGCACTGCTTGTTTGAATGCTTTGGTATTTGTATAATAGTAACAATTGGAACTATCTAGGAAAGGTGAGGAATCAAACAGATCTGTTCCTATCTTGAGAGAGACTGTATGTGGTGGGCAGGGTGGGTTGAAAAGACCAACTCTGCAGAGTCTAATTTAGATAAATACAGTTGTTCTATTCTCGAGTTCAGTGAGATATAAGCTGCACTCAGGTCTTGGCTAGTTAAGTTATAGCCGTCGTATATTGTCTGTATTATCCATAAACGCTTTCTACTATTTGCTTGGGTTTTTCTGTGATTATTGCTGCTTTTGATTAAACTTGAATTTATAATTTCATGATCTGGCGTTTTACTTATTCACCATACAAGGATGCACAGTCTGTAAGGTAATTCTGTCAGCTCTCTCTCACTGATGGAGTGGAATGCAAAGCCCCATACAAGATGGGACTTGGAGAGCCTTGTCAAGTTCAATGCAACAACTAATGAAAATCCGAAGAAGTTACAAGAAACAGATTGGGAATTTGATGGAGATAGAGGAGGTGATTCTGGGTCTTTATATTCATCTGTGAGTGGCACTGGTAGTGGTAGTGGTGTTTCTGGCTCTGACTTGGGACTTGCTTCATCATCTAGGAGCTCAAAGTCAGCTTCTATTAATTCTTCATCAGCTGGGGAAGTGAAAACTCCCATGTTTACTTCAGACAGGCATGAACCTTTTCCAGATGTCCTCAATAACAAGATACAAGTTGCAAAGGTGCGGCCAAGTTCTACTTCTACACTTGAGTCCACAGTGGGCACAAGTGAGCCGCCGCTTAGCTTGAAGCTTGGTAAAAGGGCGTATTTTAAAGATGCTTTAGCAGGGAGTAACACTAGGAATTCATCACCTTCCACAATTCCTGTTTCTTTTGTTACTTCTGTTAAGAGATCTAAATCCAGTTCTCAGGGTACACCTTCCACACATTGCCAAGTAGAAGGATGCAATATTGACCTCTCATCAGCTAAAGATTACCATAGAAAACATAGAGTTTGTGAAAGTCATTCAAAGTGCCCAAAGGTCATCGTAGCTGGTGTAGAACGACGATTTTGCCAGCAGTGTAGCAGGTAGAGCTTCCATTAATATGAATTATGGAATATGTTTGGAATGATGTCCTTTTCCTGTTTCTCATTTCAAAAGACCGGGCTTATATTGTATGAGAATTAGGGAGCTTTCCAACTTATTTTGTGCAGTGATTATATTAAGTCCCAATTCATATGTTTACATTCATCTAACTGAACTATTTGTTGTTGACATAAAGGTTCCATGGCCTCACAGAATTTGATGAAAAGAAGCGAAGCTGTCGCAGGCGTCTTTCTGATCACAATGCAAGGCGTCGCAGGCCACAACCGGATTCTATCCAGTTTAATTCTGCCAGATTGTCCACTTTGTTATATGGTACTGATTTTGCTAACCTTTTGAGCTAAGTTATATATTGTATGGGAATTAGGGAGTGTTGCAGCTTGTTATGTTAATGACATTAGTAACCTCTTACAGATCGATTGACTTTTCTTAGTAGTTTTAATTATGATTTTCAGAGAATGTAATTTGTTGAAGATGAAGGAAATCTGTAGAAGTGGATTTCAGTTTCTTAAATTTGTTTTTAGCAACTAAGCGGCAGGATTATCTATATTCATGCAAGCAGAGTTGGTAGCACTTTTTTTTCTGAACCAGACTAGTTGATATGAAACATTATTACCTTTTGCAGATAGAAGGCAGCCGGTAAGCATTGATTGGAGCAGAGAACCACTTTTCAATAACAGACCAAATGGGAGTTGGACATCAGAAACAACATCCGGCACCATGTTTTCCATAACAAAAGAATATATATTGAAACCTGATAAGGCAGAAGATATTGCTGGATATCCGTGCATACTTGACCAGGAGTGCACTAATTCAATTCCTATGCACTGTCATGATTCTAATTGCTCCTTCCCATCCAAGGTCAAGGGCACGATGGCTGAGATTCTCAACCAAGGTCTTCTCTGTTCTGGCATCTGAATCAAGGCCTTTGTTTGTTGATTTAAAGTTCTAAAAATGACAAGAAAGAAACTTCCACTTTGATCCAAAGATACATGAGTACACCCCCTTTTCTCTCTAGAAAAAGCATGCAAAAATAATGAACCTTTCCTTCATTAATTAAAGTAGTCTAATAGAAGGATTAACCTTATGGTCCTCAAAGACATGGAAACATGATGACGGAAAGGTGCAAAATTATCTGATACCCACATATTTATCTATGGAAATCAGATAGATAAGGTGTCACATGTAGTGTGCTCTATCGAAATTTTGTGTTGGTATTCAAAATAAAAAGTATAAGGGTCAATGCATGCAATCTTACACATTGATTGTAGGATATAATGATTGTACTGACAGGGAGCTGAAACTGTTTTAGAATAAGCTAAAAGATGCGACTTTAAAGACCCCAAACTTAGTTATTTATTACTTCGATAATGATGTGAAGGGACCTTTTATTGTTGTGAACAGTGATACTTCTATTTGAAATTTTATGCATGCACTTATTTACATTACCGGAATGTCACAGGCTCAGAGGAATCTGTCATCTCTGTTAATGTGGATGCAACACAGGATCTTCATCGTGCTCTCTCTCTTCTGTCAACCAAGTCATGGGCTTCTTGTGAGCCAAAATCTATTTCATTTGAGCAACCTGTGCCTGCATCTCATACTGGCATACCTCAGTCTTTGCTGCATGTGATGCCCCAAAGTCTGCCTGAATACTTGAGGACTGAACATCAGTCAACTGACTCGCAATTGCATGCCTCAAGTTTGCACAGTGATAGTGGTATGTACTTTCAAGAATTCCAGCCAATGAAAGCCCCATATGAGTGTGACTTCTATTCCAATCAGCTGAACTAGCCTAGAATTGTGATCCTTCTTTACATCTTGATGTATTTGCCTGGGAAGGAAGGTCAGTATCTAGTTCAACATCTACCTTTCACATGTGAATTCTTACCCTTATTCTTGGGATGGCTTAAACTATCTACATTTAAGTGAACACGAGACTTCCCTTATAAGTTTTATTGCTATTAATGGGTTGACTGTAATGGTTGCTAAAAAGATGACATGTTCTAGTGGAAGATGAAGTTGCTCATTGATTTTGTTCAAAGTTAATTCCATTGTGATCGTTGAGGCCATTGACTTTGCAACTCCAGTGAAGTCGTGGTTTACCTGCCAAGTTCTCACCTGTGTCTGTCATTTTCTCCAGAAACTTGAAGGTCTTGGCTTTTGCGGTTTAGACAACTTCCATAATTCTGTTTTTCCTGGACGATTCCGTTTGACCTTACTGGTGTTTGCATCGGTTTCTAAATTCTTGTACTTCCAGGTACGACACTTTTGAAATTGAAAGTCATGGAACTATGGAAAATCCGAAGGTGTGGATCTATTTAGTCTATCACTGTTATGCTGTTATGGACACTGCTGTGTCCCTTTTTTAGCTTTTAAGACGTTGAAATGCATAGAGCACTGAATATTAGGCATACATGTTTCCGGTGACCAGCTTTCATTTCTGGCACGATAAAAGGTCATGAACTAAGCTGAGGCGTAAAGATAACTAGGGAGAGGTCTGCACCCTTTCTAATTATTCTTGTTTGGCCAGTAGATGTTTGGTGGATAAATATGTACCTTTAATTGTGGATTGTTGAAGTTTAATCCAATTTTCTTCTTGTAGTAGTTGTGGAACTTGGTTATATTATGAGAGAAATAAACATTAGTTTCTTAATTTTAATTACTAAAATAAGGAGGGAGTTTATGATTAATTAATTAATTAACTAAAATTAATAAGAAATTAAAATAAATCAATAAATTCAAGTAATTAACTCCGATTCAAAGAAAGATTTAAATTAATTATAACATTACTCGTTTGAAAGAATAGTTTTGACAATTCAAAACATACTAGGATATTTATAAGTCTTAAAATTTTCTAAATTAAGTGGCCTAATTATAACATTAGTCATTTGTTTGAAAGAATAGTTTTGACAATTCAAAACATACTAGGATATTTATAAGTCTTAAAATTTTCTAAATTAATTGGCCTAATTATAACATTAGTCATTTGTTTGAAAGAATAGTTTTGACAATTCAAAACATACTAGGATATTTATAAGTCTTAAATTTTTTTAAATTAATTGGCTCAATCTTAACATTTAAACTAAAAATTACCAACAATTGGTTGAGTATGATAGCGTTTTATGTTAATTAAATAATAAAAATAAGTTTAGTGAAAAAGATTAGATTTTAAATTAAATAATTAAAATAATTATAACTATTCAATTTAGTTTCTTTATTTCTTATAAGTTAAATATGAAAATTCATAAATAATTTATTTGTTATTTGTACTAATTATTTATGATAATTACGAATAATTGACTTCATGGATAATTATAGAATAATTAGTGTTAAATTAATTTGTCAAAAGAAAACGAAATAATCACAAGGTTATAACTAAAAATTTGAATTCCTATGAATCAAAATATATGTATTTAGTTACACATGATTTTAGTTCTAACATAAAAAATAAAAGGAAGATGAAAAGATTGAACGAAAACTAAAAAGAAACGAAAAGAGAATGTTGGATAGGTCAAAGATGTGTTTTCTTATTGTTTTTTCCAACTTAAACCTTAGTCACCTTCTATCTTACAAAGATCTCTATCTAAAACAAATCCAAATCCTTACATGATAGGGAAAAGAAATTTCCTAATTGCATTAGACGTGATCTCGTCTTATCCACTGCATTAATCTGTCTATTTTTTTTTTCCAAAATTCATGATTTTCACTAATAATGCTCTAATTTGATGTGATCATTTTTCATCTTTTGAAACAAAACAAACATTAAATTAAGCACCAAAATATATCAAAAACAAAAGAGCTAATTCGAATTAACATAACAAGATAATATCTTATCAAATTCTCTCATAACACACTCATGCTTTTTCTCAAGCATACATTAATTCAATACATCGATCATCCTCATATCAACTTCTGATCTTCTTTCATGTTATCCAGAAATATCCAAAAGCTAATTCGTATTAAAGGTTTATGATAAAATGACAATTGAGAGAATAAGCATATATACAACACATTTTAGAATGAAACATAGCATTCATTAATTCCATAAAAATCAAATGAAAAAAGGTTTGTCACCTTATCGTAGATTTCACTCTATAAATTCAAAGTGCTTAGGGTTTATTAAGCTCTCAAATCAAATCATTGTGAGTTATTTCTATAAGTTTGCTCATGAATCATATCTCTAACATTTAATAAAGATCATGTTAATACATAAATCAAAGAGACTTGAAAAGGGTTATAACAGATATGACAAAAAGAAGTGTTTAGGTTAAATTAATTAAAGGAAATTATACAAACTTATGCACAAAAGTTTCAACTTAAATAAATCTAAAACTCACTCAATTCAAATAACATACTTTCTAATCACCTATTTTTTATTTTTTATTTTTCTCTTTTTTTAACAAGAACATCAAAGAGGAATTTTTTTTACTTCTCCCCCAATCTATAAAAAATGAAAATTCAAAATAATGCAACTTCAATTAACTAATTAACTTTTCATGGAAATAGTCAAAATCTTATCCAAACAAGCTTTAAAGAATTCCTTCAATTTAGGAGCTTCAAAATCATTAAGAACATCGACAAAAAGAAGAGTAAAAGTGACTTGTAACGAAATTGTTATGTAAGAGAAGAAAAAATAAGGCTCAAATTGGTTTTCTTGGGATAAAATGTAAGGAAGGCTTGTTTAGGTATAAAATAATTATCTCAAGTGCCCTTATCATCTTTATACACATAGTCATAAAAATGTGGTCTTAACACATATTCAAAAACAAGTTCTAGCATAAACAAACTATGTTTGATAACACATAATAAAAAGATATGTATGAGCACAAATGTGATGAATGTTTTTAGGTTCAAAGCTCATATAGGTGTCAAAATGTATCAAATTTGCATACTTTCATGTAACAAAATCAATGAGATATTTAAAATAATTTAATGAAAAACACTAATTGTAGCACCCCCTTATTATAGGATATGCACCGGGACGCCCGTAGGTCATTCCGATACATATCATACGATAAGGGTGAACTACTAGCAATCACTAACACTTCACATGGTATCAATAAACATAAAGCATCAATACTTAAAAATCACTAATTTTTGAAACCATAAAGTGTTATACTATTGCAGAGTAGAGTGTCTCAATTGTGTTTAGATTGGATAGTGACTATGATCATTAATGATATGCCTAATGTATTTGCAAAGTGGAGAAGAATATTTTGCATAGTTGAGGAAATTTGTTATTTCATGAGAGTTCTATAAAAGTAAATCTTACTTGATCAAATGAATTGTGGGTGAACTAGTATTCGAACATGGCATTGGAAGACTTAATGCCGATAGAGGTGGTAATAAAATGTGAAATTGTAAGAGATATATATATATATACGGGATTTGGAGATTTTGCAATTTATAATGAAATGTCCCAGTAAAGGTTACGATGTAATCTGTTGAAATAGTGTGAAGTGATTTTATGTACATGGGGACAAGTAGAACCTCATAGGCTGCATTGTGCTTGATGACTTGAAATTTGTTGTGCTAGGTACTGTTTTGAAAGTTTGGAGACACTATTCGTACAGAAACATTTTTGGATATATCTATGAGTATGCAAATCGATAACGATTAAGATATTTAGAGAATTTGAAAGAATTGAAAAGGATTATACGATTGAGTATATCAAAACAAAGCTAGTGATGTAATTTACTGTATTGAATAGAAAATTCAATGGCAGAAGATCACAATTTGGGTGATAAGGTCATTAAACCTAGTGCAATACTGAGTGCAAACTGTCGAGCTAACAAAAAGGGGAAGAGAGAGAGTATTATTAGCTATTGGATTTCCAAATCAGGTGCGTATAAAAAGGATTGGCTAAGCCCAAATTGAGGATTTTGAATATGTGTGCCTTATCGAGGAATTGAAAATGAATTCCACTTTTGATAAATGACATTTCATGACTGGATTAAGAAGTATGTGTTAGACCCCACCAAAGAAACTGTTAGAGAGAAAACACAAGGAATTTTCGAAGCTATATGGCCTAGTAAGAGTACGTTGAAAGAGAAATTGATGGTTTAGAATGTAAAATCGAATGATTATATGTATGAATAACCAACAGACTTGACTGCTGGAGACAAATGTAAAACTGATATTTTTGGAGTTCATTGGGATATGAGATTGAGGTATAGTTCAGATTAATTGCGGGCATAACAGTCGTTATACTGGTGTCGCCATTCGAATAGTGTATTAGAGGTCTTATAGCCAAAAAATAGTCGTTTATCCCTATATTTTAGTGAACAGGGCCTAAAAGTAGTCGAAGGCCATGATTGATTTGAAATAATGTTGAAAAGTGAAATGAATCTGTAGTAGGGATTGAGTAATCCAAGTTAATAACAATGGGTCGAGTTGATTCACATTGAGGTTATAAATCTCATGAGATTTGTGGTTTAATAATAAAGAGATGTAATCTAGTCAGCGAAAAATGAAATACTTCAAAGTGTATCGCCTCGGCCAGATGCACCTAGACGAAAATATGGGTGTAACTTGGAGAAATTAAATTCGTTATAAAGTGGCCTCTACGCGACTGTGATGTGAATAGAACTATGGATTAGTAAGTCAGTCTAAAACAAGAAAGATGATTCGGATTCACAAAATGTTACATGGACAGGATTAGGAAATATTGTTATGATCCGATATATATATTATGGATATCAGAAATGAAGAATTGCGAGTATCATGAGGAAACAGTTAAGACAGTGTAGAGTTTGAGGAAGGAAAAGGGAGTGATTGATTGTATTGATTTCAGTTAATTGACAGAAATTAGACATGTAGTGATATAAGTGGGGAAACAGAATATACATGAACGAAACATTCCCCTGTCTTCTTAATCATTCATATGAGAAATTTCGAGGACAAACTTTTTGTTAGGAGGGGAGAATTGTAACATCCCGTCACTGATGGGAGGGTTACATTGGTAACTTGGGACGACCTAGGAAATTGATTGCATATTTTTGATTTGTTCATTCAATTGGCTGACATTTTACACGTGCACATATAGGTACATGCATTCATGACTTTTTCCCGGCATTTGTTGTGACTATGATGTGATTTGTGAATTTTGAGAAAATTGTGTTTGAAATTGTGAATTGGAAATATTCTAGGAGTGATTCCCAGTTGTTAACGACTTTTCGAAAATTGTCTGGAAATTTTGGGAGAAAATGTCCAGACCGGAAAATTTTCAGGTGACGGACCGATTGACTGTATAGTACTGGAATAATTGGTAAATGGCAATGGGAAAATTTGATTTTATGATTTAGGAATAAAAATGTCGAGCCATTGGGATTTAGAGACAACTCATATCAGAAATGATTTTGAAAAGAGAAAGAAATTTAAAAGAGCGTTTGAGGAAATGATAAATGGAAAATGCTAGAGATGAGATCAACCCTTAATGCCTTTAAGTTTTTGACTTTTACCTTTGAGAATTTCTGAAATCCCTTTGACAGTAAGCTCATTCCTTTCACTTAGAGCTTTTCTTCTTCCTCTCCCTTTGGTGATTTTCGATTCCTTACAAGACTCTTGCTTGATCTTTAGCTTGCTTGCTTCTTCTCCTTGTGCAAGGCCAAGTATAAACCCTAAAGAAGATGAAGATTTTGAGGTGTTAGGGAGAGAACCGTGGGTATTAGGGCTTGGAGAAGATTTTTCGGGAGGTTGAAGATTGAGAGCTTGATTTGGTAAGTAAATTGGTTATATGTTGTTTATTGGTGAGTTTAATGCATTCATGGGTTTAAATGTTAACGATTGGGGTGGTTAAGGATGAGTTATGGCTGTTTTAGAAGAGAAATGTGAGAAAAACTATCGAAGAAGACGACCTGGAAGCCGCACGTCGAGGCGTGTCTGCGCCGTGAGATGACGAGAATTTATGTTCTCGCCGCGGCGTGTGCGAGGCTTTCGCCGCGGCGAGCTTCTTTCTTGCACCACAGCGAGCCGCTTCATGTCGCTGCGGCGAGTGTCTGTTAGCCGCGGCGAGTTGCTTCTTATCGCCGCGGCGAGCCCCTGTTTTCTGAACCAATTGATTTTAATTTTTGGGGCATAACTAATGGTGTAGACCTCCAATTGAGGTGATTCTTGATTCGTTATAAACTAGAGAGAGGGGTCTACAATTAAAGTAAAGAAAGAGAGTTTGAATTCAAATTAGTGAGATCTTAAATATTGAAAGAAAGTTGAGTAAGGTTTCCTTTTTCAACCTAAGGATAGTTTCTTGATAATTGGGGTAATTGTGAGATTTTTGAATTAAATTCAATGCTGTTGGAGTCTTCAAAGGGTGAATCTGATCAAGTAAATAGTAATATGGTTTTGAGGTCTTTTTTGAGAATTTAAGGGTATTGTCTAAATAAGATAGTATTATAGAATGGAAAATTGGTTTTGAGGCAAAAGATAGTGAAATTGGGATATTGCGCCGGGAAGGTCATGAACATGCATCGTACATATTTTCTTTAAGACGTGTGCATCATTGAATCTTTCTGATTGAGCATTTAGTAATGAGTGACTATTTGACTGTTATAGAGGTACCGTTGGATCGTCATTCCACGGACAGTGCTGGGACTTCCAGGCAGTAGCTCGGAAGTACAGGTGAGTAACCTAGTTGGTTCCTCAATTTTTGATTGTTAAATGCTCTGTAAACTGTCTGAAATTGTGAATGATATGAGCATTGTGAATGATTAAGATTGATATGTCTGCCTTTGATAAATCGGACTCGACTGCAATGTGATTGTTTGTGAATGCTTCCATGGGATAAATTGTGAATGTATGGTAGAGTGGATTGATTATGATTGCATGTGATAAATGAATTCCATAATTGACTAATTAATAACGGTTGTGACTGGAGCTGCCACTGTGAGCTACAAGCTCGATAACTGAAAAAGAACCTCGAGCTCGAAAGGGATTTGTACAACAAACCTTGAGGTCTTGAGTTCGAGTGGTGACTCATTCAAGAACCAAAGAGGAAAATACCTTGGTATCGCGGGCCCCCTGAGGTGGTGCATACACAAAGGACTCTCCCACGCAGTGCCCGGATACCACATTAAAGGCAGATCAGAGCTATATGCTCAACGTTTATTGTGCCCGAAAAAGGGGCAGACGTGTTTGCATCCCTCAAGTAGGGGCGAACCAAAACCGTGAGGATGACCCACCATGCCAAAGCGGACAATATCGAAAGGTGGAAGTGCATTCTCAGAGAGCTCTCCTCCCCCTAAGACACGTCCACTAAATACTGTTCACTGTTTAAGCGTTCAGTCACAACTCAGAATAAAAGAATGGGTAATAATGGGAAAAGATTATGTGTATAACTTTTATGTGTATAGATTAAATTGTGGACTAAGAAAAAGGGTTAAATGCTCATAATTATATGATGACTGATTTGCGTAATTTCTGAGTTCTGCGATTGCTTGAAAACTTGTTATATGATGATACTGAATGTGTAATTGACTGAAACTGTGAATTGCTTACGATATACATGAATTGGGTGAACCATCGATGATGGTTTCTCATTGAGTTCGCAAACTCACCCAAAATTGTAAATATTTTTTTCAGGAATTGAAGAGTACCCCGTTAGTCAAACGGGAGTATGTCTACTGTATGCAAGTCAGAGTTTGAGGTCGGGATCAGTTCACGTCTGCATTAGTGTCATTCTGATTCATGTGTAAAATTGTATTTATGCAGAATAGTACTGCTTTTGCAGAGGGACCAATTTGCTTTTGGATTTTCGTACATGTAATGGTTAAATACTGTTGAATGTCTTTATGACTGAAATTGTGTTATGAATGACAATGTTTTCGGTTTAAAGCGGGCCCAAACCGTTTACTGATTTCCGCGCATGTGATTGTTTTGAAAATAAAAATGTCTTACTGAGTTTTGAACTATTTTGTCTGCTCTAACATACCACCTTCGTGAGGCACGAGCTCGGATATCACCCTCGATATCGAGTTTGGGTCTTGCGGGAGTGAGATGCTACAACAATTGATTAATTCAATACTGCTATCCCTTCACACTTATTAGGCTAGTACCTTCATTCTCCACTCAAGTGTGATTAAGAAAGTTGAAGCGAAATGTTGGCATTTTCTTTAGGGAGCCTCTAACATAAAAAGAAAGCCTAGTTTGGTTGCTTGGGATGACATTTGCATAGCTAAAACTCAGGGTGAACTTAACTTTAAGAATTGTAAGACTATGAATTTGACTTTGATTAGTAAACATATCTGGTCTGTGTCTACAAAACAGGATGTTCTTTGAGTGAAGTGGGTTAATGTAATTTATCTTAAAGGAACTAATTTTTGATCTTATAAACCTAAGATGGATTGTAGTTGGTATTGGAATAAGCTTAGTCAGGTCAAAGAGAAATTCTAATGTGCTTACAACTGCAGTGGAACATGGACATGTAGTAGTCCTATTTACACCACAGCTCATGGTTATGATCTCTTAAGAGGAAAAATTCAGAAATGGAGATATGCAAACATTTTCTGGGGTAGATTAAATGTGCCTAAACATTGTTCTATTGTCTAGCTTGCAACTACTAATAAACTGCTAACCAAAGACAGAATGCAACTTTTTGGTTTCCTACAAGGCACTATGAAATGTCATATGTGTGATTCAGATAATGAAACCATAGCTCATATGTTCTTCCTTTGTCCTAGATAGCAAACTATCTTGTTGGCTATTAAGAGATGGATTGGATGGCATTCCAATCAGTCAACACTTCGAAGCTGCTTTCATTAGATTGATAGATGTAAAAAATCACGAGCTATCAAGTATATTCTGGCTGCTAGCTTATGTGTTGTGATTTATTTCATCTGGCAGGAACATAATTATGCTCATTTTAAGAAAATATTAAGATGTACTATCAGCATTATTGAAGATATTAAATTATGTGTTAGATACAAAATGTTAGACTATCATGGTCCAAAAAGTAAGTCCAATAATGTTTTCTTTTAGCTTGTATGTAGCTAGATTCATTTGAGTGAAGGGAATGAGGAACCCGACCTAGTGGGTGGCTTCATTCTTTCACTATGTTTAGTGTGTATACTTTTGTTAGTTTTGGTAATAAAATTATCGTTGTTACAAAAAAATCAATTAATTTTTATTTAACAAATTTTTTCTTCAATTAAACTTCAAATTTTTCAGTTAATAATAACATTATCTTTCAATTATATTTTAAATTAGTTAATTTTATTTAATCTTTAATCAGTTTTATAATAGTCTAATATCAGTTTCTTACCGATTTAAATTCTAGCCGAGTAATAAGGTAATTGAATTATTTAATGAGAAGTTAGTTTAATCTTGTTTCTTCACAAACCGTTTTGTTTTCCTAGGATATATTTATCATTATGCACACAAACTCTTCATTATGTGTAAATAAATATTTTGCAAGACTTGAATTGAAAAAGATAGGCAATGTACTTCTTTACTGCCGAATCTCAAAGTTCAACAGTGATAGGAGCCTTGAAAGGTGACTGAACCAATGAAATGCAAAACAACGATGAAGCTGTGTAAGGACCATGGATCTTCATAAGACAACAGAAAGAACAAAACCAGAGAGATGAAGATTTAGAATTGGAGGATCGACCACAAGAAGAGATGTTGTTGATGTGCACATGCTTTGTCCTGTTGTAGTATCACGTACAGCACATAGTTTGGCTCCAAACGAGTCTGCTGATTCTCGTATCCAATGCCTTGGACCACTAGCTGAGGACAATTGTTCTAACACTTCCCTTGTCTTACGTTTGGAGAAGCAAAAATGCAAAATGGAGCATTTTTATATATAAAAAAAAGAAATAAAGTTTAAAATTTTAGAGAAATTCTTTAATCTTTAAAATTATTAATTTTTTTATACTTTTCAAATTTTCAAAAATAAAAATCTCTTAAACTTTAATTAAAAATAATGAAGAAACACACGCGATTATTACACGTGAATTAACCGATTAATACTTACACGACAAGTCAATTTAACTCTTAAATTTAAACCAAATTAATTAATCCAATTCAAACTAACAATCTATTATAATCATCTTAAATTATTGATTTAAGTGAAATTTAATTGATTGGAATCAAAGTTTTTGGCCTCCCTTGTCCGATTACATATCATGATCGAAAGAACAAGTTGCCACATGATTCTTGAAAATGTCAGATGTTTGGTCACTCTTAGCTAGAAAATGAGGCAATGAAAAAGGAAATCGAGTTCCTGGAGAGGACTAGCATCGAGTAAGATTTGAAGCAATAGGGTTAACATCCTGTGAACCGAATTTTGATGATTACCAATCTTACAGACAAACTGAGAAACAAAGACTTTGATGTAAATTTGTATTCTGTTGTGTGCTGAAGCAGAAGAGTTGCTCTTCTGCAAAAATTTTCAGTATGACAGTCTTCTGCTACCAAGAAGTGATCCATATATATATATATATAAATGAATAATGCATTTTCTATAGAGAAAACTATTAAAACAGTGAGTTCAAGTCAGGCGCTGTACAGACTAGTATATGACAAGAGGAAATTAACGATATATCATAGTGATCCATATTCTTGCTTTAACTTCTGTTGATGATTTCATTTTATACTGTTGGGCGCAGCGGGTATATTTTGTGAAAACATGTAAAGAGGGACCCAGTGTCAACAATACCAACTGTAAGTACCTGGTTCCCTAAACTGATACTGCAAATGTTGCTGCTAAAATTAACAGGGTTAGCGCAATGTGATTCCTCGGGGAATATGAGCCTTCTGTCCTTGAGCCTATAACATCAAAACAAATTCCAATCAATCAAAGCTACATGATATATGCAGAACCAGCAAAAACCTGAAAGTTTAATGGAATTGAGCTGCACCCTTCTCTGTAGCAGGTGATATAATTGCAGCTTTGATCATGTCAAGAAGATGATGAAATATTTAAGAGGTAATAGGCAATACCATTTCCAGATGAGCCTGAAGCAGGAGGAGATGATGGAGGAAGTAATGACGGTGACGGTGGACGTTGCCCGATGACTGTGAGTCCAAGATTAAGGCAATCTCCTCCAAATGAGCCTGACAGGAAAATCTTATCAGTTATAAACATCAGGTTCTATATGCGTCAGTTATCCATCCATTCTTACATTGTACATGAAAACTTTTAGCACATGACATTTCCTACTCTGCAAAGTTAGCAATAAAACAAGATCCTTAGCCATTGATTTCAAGTTTCTAATAGTTGACAAATCACGACATTATAGTTTTTAACCAGAACAGTTCTTTCGCATCAAGTCCTCAGTTCAACAAGGCCATACGAATATTCCATAATAGCAAGGATGTTTTTGCACACTCTGTTCATCACCTTGTGCTTGTATGTTCATAAGCCCTCGATAAGCCAACTATATCCCGATATAACTAACACTTTGTCCTTGAAGTTATAATAAAATTAGAGATCAAATGAAAAGTGTCTCACATTCTTTAAAACAAGCTAAGTTAGTCTTGTTAAGCAAATTTGCAGAGCCTTCATTGCACTGGCATATGTGATCACTTCCATTTGCCATGCAGGTTCCATGCCCACACCAAACAAGGTTACAGGCTGAAAAGAAAGAAAAGTAAAAGGCAATTCATTGAGTAGAAAGCCACAAGAATCCTGAATACCATTAAAGATCAGTGACTAAATGTATGGTCTCAATTACGGCTTGAGATGTTAAATAGTGGTGCCGGGACAGAAACCGGAGGTGGCGGTGGTGGTGGTGATGGTGGAGCATCATTGCCACATTGAAAATCAAGTGTGCCTGCAAATTCCTTAGTATTAGTCGTTAATGGAAAGAGATTCAGAATTCCAAGAAGATCGATGATTCTATAGTAACCGGAATTTGATTGCCCCTACATATCATCACAAACTGATTCAAATATACAGATTGGTAGTAATTTCTGGGACACTAGCATCACAGTAGGTAATATCAGTACTCAACCTGTGAATTCCAGTTGCATTCATAGGAATATCAATGATCAGCAAAAATAAGAAATGACATAGCAGAATCTCCTCTCTCTCCAAATTAGGAATAATACATGTAGACCTAGTAACCTAGAAATGGTGATTAGTTCATCAATATATGCAGCAACCAGCTTACAAATCCTTGAAAACACAAATAAAGTTACAGACTTTCCAAGTTAGCTAAATCCTAGACAACCCTGGAATCTGCAGTACAGCATATCTCAATGAAAACAAAAAAAAGTACAGTCCATGAAAATATGGGTAAGGAAAAAGTGGAGAACACAGACTTACAATTGGGAACAATGCAAGAGGGAAAGGTTAGGGGACCAAGCTGCATCTTTCTCCAACCAGGATGACACTGGCAATCAAAACCAAGTGTAGCTGATTCATTAGCCACACATGTTCCTTGTCCACAATTAATCAGCGCGCACATAATAGGAGTTCCTGCAAATATATATAAATATATACACACAGTACTCACAAGCTCAGTGACAATATCAAAACCCGAATCCCATAACCCATCAACAAGATCCAGAAATATTCCACAAGCAGAAAGCAGGAGAGAAGGAAAAAAAGAAAAAGCTGAAACAGTCAATCTTTCAAAGTGAAGCAAAGAAGAGGACACAGAGTTTGATCACTGCAGCATCAATACCTTCTAATACTGTTGCTGTCAACTTCTCAGACCTGACTGATGGATTGCATGTGATGAGAGTGAAGAGAAAGAGATGGAGAAAGGTTAATGTAAGTTTCAAAGTGAGACCAACCATTGTTGTGGATCATGAAGTTTGGTGGAGTTTGAAGGAGCATTTATAGCACGGTAACAGTATCCAATGAAAGTAGCAATGACTTCCATCAGTTTTTCAGTCAACTCTTTGAAAATCCACCATAGCTTTTTTCCTTAGAAATCAAGTGATATCATATCAGCCTTACACATTAATCAATTGTTAATATAAGGATAAATTATTTTTTAGTACCATGAGGATAACGAGTAAAATATCAACTATATCATAATTTATATTGAACATCTATTTTTAAAAAATTAATAATTAATTTTAATAAAAAAAATTGTAGAATATATA
>JANKYF010000003.1:16047337-16062085 GCA_029829435.1 Erythroxylum hondense | reverse complement strand
TGAAAAAGGTAAGAGGTTCTAAAATTATCATCGAGATAATTCAAATACAGAGTGAAACATGTGTGATTTATCATCTTTAAGAGTAAACATGTGAGCAAATTTATAAGAAAAATTTATTTTATTAACTTTTCTTATAGTGTTTAAATATGTCTCCTAAAAGTGTTTCAATACCAAAAAATGAAAGGGATAACTCATATTTTATACAAGCTATACCTTAACAATTCAAGGAGATGAATATGTTACATGTTGAGGTTCGATACATATTGGAGAAGTAATCATAACAAATTATTAAATTGAAAAGGAGAAGACAACTCTGAATTCCTAATAAGGAGAGACATACTATGCATATTCTAACAACTCCAAAAGGGGTAGATGAGGAGAAATGATGAACTAATTATTCATGGTATTGATATAGCATTTGAGGTTTAATGAGAAATGTTTAGGATCAAGAGAGGAGATAGGTGTGATAGGAAACAAAGTAGGAGGCCTAAAGTTCAAAAAGGGGTGAGTGAAAGTCTTGGCAGTATTAAGATGATCATACGTTTCTTAAGGCGTAAGAATGATACTAAAGCTTATTTGGAAGGAGAAATAAATGTCGAATTGATCTTTGACTACATAATTACAATAAGAAAAATAAATAAAGTTAATGGTAGTAGAGTTTACTAATTATGTCATCAGTTGGTAGGATCAGTTGATAAATAATAGGAGAAAAAGATGAGCGACTTATAACAACCTTAAATAAAGTTCGAAAAAGGGTGAGTGGAAATCTTGGCAATATTAAGATGGTCATATGTTACTTTAGGCATAACAATGATACTAAAGCTTATTTGGAATGAGAAAAAAAAAACTTTGAATTGATCTTTGATTACATAATTACAATAAGAAATAAAGTTAATGGTAGTAGAGTTTACTAATTATGCCATCATTGGTAGGATCAATTGGTAAATAATAGGAGAAAAATAATGAGGGACTTATAGAGACCATAAATAAATTGAAAGCTCTTATGAGCAATATATTTGTTTTAAACCATTATTATGTATTTTTGTTTCAAAGGTCATAAATTCTGATCCAAATGTTATGTATGAAAGGTTATTATAAGGAAATAGAAGTAGCCATGATTTGAGCTAGTATAAAGAACAAAGAATCGATTATGACAATGTCTTTGAATGGGTGAATAGAGACATAACCAATGTAGCAGAGTTATAACATTATGTGAATTTGAGAGAGATGGTGCACTTGACAATAAAAATGAAGAAACAACTTAAACACTAAAGAGTATAAAAGTACCCTTAAGGTGAATAAGTAGGTGCTAGTGTTGTTCTTTATTAAGAGGTATAAGCAAGAAGTCATATTTGATGCTTATATAAGTTGGTCATATTCTACTAGGATAAGTTGGTCATATTCTACTAGGAAGGTCACGACAATACGATTGTAGAGTGACATGTGATGACTTCAAGAATACGTATGCCCTTTTTAAGAACAATAAACACATTAACATTGCATTTTTAGCATCTAAGCATATTTATGAGGATCAATTAAAGATGAAAAAAGAGAACAAAGAAAAAAGAGTTAAATATAAAAGAAAAAGAATGAGGGCTAGAGCTTCAAATATAGATAGTTAGTTATGAAAGGAAAAGAGAGGAAGAGTGAGAGCTCAAAAAGGGAAGACATAGCAGTGAGAAAAAAAAGTAGGTAAGTTACTATGCAAAAGAAGTGGTATTAGTAAGTTTTCTATACTAACTAGCCTATGATTTTACTATTTTATAATGAGGTTTATCTCAATATTTAAGAGCTCGATATATCTCTTCCTATTATTGTTGTTTCCTTATTTTAGGAGTATAAGGATGTGTTGACTGATAACATCCTAAATGGATTACCATCTATTAGAGGAAGCAAAAGAGTTGTAAATACAAGTAAAAATTGTTTAAAAGATACATAATAGAGCGTATAAGTTCCTATACACTCCTAGTAATTTTAGTACCTAAAAAGGATGACACTTGATGTGTGTTGATTGCATAACTATCAACAATATAATGATTGTGTTTCATGTTTATATTATCAACTCAAAAATATCAAGGTAAATGAGGAAAAGATGAAAGTAACTAGGTAGTAGTTAGGACCTAAACCATATTTCAAAAAGAATAATGAGAATTGTGCAACTAAAACTAACAAGGGTAAATTATGAATTATATTTGAGCTTGATGATTGGATTTAGGTGATTATAGGAAAGAACAACTCTCACTAAAGAGGTGGCTTACTTTTAACTAAGAGGAAATGGTCTATTTTAAGTCATTAAGAGGATCAATGATAATTCTTACAAACTAGAGCTTTCAGGTACGTATAATGTTAATGCTTCTTTAAATGTTATTGATCTTTCTCCTTTTGATGTATGTGACCTTTCTTTTTTAAAGTGAAGGAGAATGATGTGAGTGCAACTAGTCAAGTTTCAAAGGATCTATTACTTATACCTAATGGACAACTTATAATAATTAGAAGTAAGAAGGTTAAAGAAGCTTTAAGTGAGCTGATTCTAGACATATATATTGATAAAACTTCAAAAAGCAATTCAAGAATTATTTTTAGAGACTTTTCGTACCTGGAAGAAGACCAACTTTTTGTTAGTTTGGTTAAAGTTAAAGTTAAAAAAGACTTAGATGTGAACACGGTCTCAAACAAAATCGTGCTACAACCTTTATAACTCCTAGAAATCAAGTGGTGAAGAATACGATTTGATACATAGTGTTTCTACTAATGTAATTATCAATAGAACAAGTTGTGGAGTCATGTCCTCAAACACGATTGTATACCATCCCGTGTAACTCTTAGGAAAACAAATTATGAAGACATAGGCTTAAACATGACCATGTCTCAAAATGCATCCACTAACACAAAAGTTTATGTAATTAGGATGACTTAGAACAAGACAATCGCCAAAACCCTAATTGTTGTACAGTATTTAAGGAATATTTCTATTTGATTTCAAGAAGTTTTTAATATCTTTATTTATTGAGAGTTGTGGGTTCCTCATTTTTTTTATATTAAACTTTAAACTTATCAAAGAATTTTTTCTTTATAACATTTAAATATTTAATAAATACAGTTTTTGATTTTTTATAATAAATGGGTCAACTTTATTGATATATTTGATTTAATTTTCTTGTTTAAGTTCAAATGTTTATGAATTCTCTAAAATTTTATTCTTAAGTGGGTTAGCATTATGTTCCTGAAAATTTTAAAATAAATGGGAAGGCGTTTATTGCTAGCTTCTTATTTTGCGTTGATAATCAACTTTCCTCTAGTTGCTTGCTTAATTATGAATGGTGTCTCTTTTCCTACTAAGATATTCATTGATGGTGTTTCCAGGGTGTTGCTTAAGGCTACTCTATAACACCGGTTTGTTAATGGCTATCATGGGCCTTTTGGAAATGATAAGAGTAAAAGACAAAATGGCGTGCATGATTCAAGGTGGAAGCTCTAATGCTGTCTTGATGACTAGATAAGTAATTCTTCACGTATTTTCCCAGTGTCCTTAGGAGTAAGTTTAACTTGGTAAATTAAGGAGCAACAAGTCTGATGACATGAAAAAGAGAAATTACTAGCACTTCTCCTTTTTCTAATGTAAAGCATCAGTGGGGATGTCGGGTAATTTGTAAATGAACAGACCTCTTAGGTCTTAACTTACCACGATGGCAACCTTGTTTCTGTAATTTGTATATTCCGCAAGTTAGAATCCTCCATTTCACTTCTAAATTTTAAGTCTTGAATATTATGAATAAAGTTCAATGCAAGAGGTGGGGAAGCAAACAATCTGGGTCTATTTCCATGAAAGGCAGCTACTTAACACTTACAAATATCCTACTCCTGCTCAATAGGACCCGTAATTAGGCAGTCAACCTAAAAATAGTGGCACTTTTGCTTGATGTGAAAATTTATGTGAAGGTATATAAACATATCAAACTCCAAAAAAAGCAAAGAAGTAGAAGAATAACCAAACACTAGAACTAAAAATATAAAGAATGGCAAATTGCAGCAGGCAATGCTACAAGGGGTGTTAAGTGGTCAGTATAATTTATGTGGAATGGAAGTTTTCGAATGACCGATCATCTCTGTAATTCAAATAACAAAAGCAAACTTGACCTACCTTACTATAATCATCCACTTGTTCACGGGGTGCTTTTCTGTTGTCCCTCTAGTTGTGATGATTGGTTTGTTGACAAGAACCTAAGCACACTCGATGAACGGCTCAGGTTTGCCGGTGAGAGTAAAGTCTTCAAATTCATTTCATTATGTGGCATATAAACATCTTAATAGGCCACCTGAATGAGCGTCCAAATTGAGGGAAATGTTAGTGATGATAGCTACTCTTACTTGAATTATTACAATAACATTGTCAGAATATAAGTAAAAACAAGTTGTTGAGAATTAAAGATAGATTTATATGAAATAAATAAATCAATAAAAATCAATAAGAAATTTTTAATAAGATTCAGTTAATTGGTGAGCCTGAATTTTTGGATGTTATGAGTTTCTAATTTTTCCTATTCTAATCAATAGCTCACTTAATAAAAATTATACAATTTTTATATAGATTAGGTATATAAATATAGTTAATTGTAAACTTTAGTCAGTACAATTATATATAACTTGTCCTTATTAAACTTAATCTAACTTAAATATCATTATAATAACTCAAAAATTTTCTAAAGTTTGAAATTCATCAAATATTTGTTTTCGTACAAGGTTGTAAGTTAAGACCAATTGTGTCTAAAAAAAACAATTGTGTCTTAAGCTGTAGATTTTACTATATCTACCGGTATACGAACATGGGTTCCAACAGACTCGTGTTTTAGATTATAGATCTTTTTGCTTCTCTACATACATGGACACAAGTTCCAACACACCCATGTCCATAATGCATCCCTCTTTAGAAAATCTTCCATTATGCCAATACATTTGTGTTTTAGTCTATGTCTTCACCTCTAATTTTCAAAGAAGAATACACACTAGCACATGGTCATATCTACCCAAAGACTTCTATAAGGAACCCATTCTCTTCATGAAATTTTAAGATTGTATGTCCATATATACGAGCCATATATAACAATCTCTACCTTATTGAAGATATGATGTTTAATCATCACATTCTAAAATACACCTATAAGATTGCACATCTATGTTTATGAGTTAAATAAAATAATTTTCACCTTGATGAATATACTCCACATGGGTACTCTTCGAATTGTGAACCTTTCTCAATAAGATTTTTTTTCAGATGTACTCAAGTGCTTGATGTAAGATCCCATCACCGATGAGAAGGATAATTTGGTCATTTGGGACGGGTTAGGCAAGTGACCATATATCTCGACATGAACATGCATCATATAGCCTCTATAGAGGCATTGACTAGGCAGTAGCTTTGATTGGAATTTTTGACACCCTTAGGGGTGAAATTGGAATTTTCACTCTACATGAAACTTGTAGAATTTTTCTAGATCTTTTCAACGAGATCAAATTCGTAAATTTTCGATGTGTGTGTGAAAAGTTATGGATTGTGGAAGAAGAGATGATATATGAATGGGAAGAAAGAGTGGAAATTGACGGGGTTTCGGTTAGGTCGAAGTGAGGGGTACGGGTAGTGATTTTCCTAATCAGTGTTTTATTTAAAATTTGACCTACAGAAATCCGAAGCATAAAGAGACTTGTCCATTAATTTAAAACAAGACAAAAGTAAGGCTACGAATGCAAGCTTTCAAAGTAGTTGATTTTGGTCTTTGCAAGGAGAAAAAAATCGTGAAAGAGTGAAGGGAATAAGACAAACTCCTTAAATGAATAAGGACACTTGGCAATTCATGGAGAAAGAGACAAAAAAAAAACTCAATTAAGACCATTTAATTAAAGAACCCTTGCATGAATTGAGTGAACCATCGATGATGGTTTCTCTCTGAGTTCGCAAAACTCACCCAAAATTTGCAATTATTTTTCAGGATTCAAAAGAATACCCCGTTAGGCAACGGACGTATGACATCTGCTGGTTAATGAAGTAGAGAAGGGGTCGGGATCAGTTCGCGTCTGCATTACTGTATTTTTATTTTTCTGAATTTTTGTATTACTGATTTGAAAACAGACTGGGAAAAATTGTGTTTATGAAAAGGGCCTCGAGGCCATGAAATTGTTTATAAAAATTGTTTTCCGCATAAAGTACTATATATATGTGTGTATGTGTTAAGAACAAAAAAAAAAATTATACCGAGGTTTTGACTGAGTGATGTAGCATGCCACCCTCGCGGGGCATGGACTCGGATATCACCATCGATGTCAAGTTCGGGTCACGCGGGAGTGGGGTGTTACACTTGAGCTTGTGAAATCTCATATCCTTCACTATAGCCCCCATCCTCTCTGTTGACCTTGACACATCCTTTCCATATGTTTATCTTAACCTATGTTGTTCCTTAAACATTGCATTTTTGAAGGTTAGACTTTTTACCAAGCACACAAAACTTACGATTTACGAAGGTCTAACTTCACGTGTTTGACATCCTTTAGTAAGCTCTTTTTATGAAGTCCTAATATTTCTTGCTCACTGAGATGATCCAATTACATATGTTATAATGCGATACAATTTTCCTTTGACTATATAGTTACAACATCTCTAGCTACAAGTTTGTTCTTTATCAATCTCCAGATACTTTTCACTAATATTAACCCTTTCATATCAATCATCATACCTTTTAGCACCTTAATATTGTCTTTGTCAATTTTATATCCCAAATTGTTCGCACGTAAGATGTGCTGAAAGAAATCAGGTTCATGTTCTTCCTCAAATTTGGTACATGTTGGATACTACTTAATGTTTTAACAATTCCATCAAACATCTTGATCCTAAATTGTCATGTTTCAATAATATTTAAGCCTTGTCTTTCCCCAACTAGAAAGTGCCAAAGTTACCTAACTTATATCATAAAAATTAATCCTTATTTGGTGCTGTGATATGAACATACCGTATTTAGTATGTATGAGTACTCATAAAGTTTATTGGTTAAACTACATAGCATGTCTTCAACACTACAATCCAAGTCCTTACTTTGTATTACATTAGCAGACCCTAACGAATCATTAATTTTCCTTTTATCACTTTACTCCTTATTCAGACAGTCCTTCCTAATATGTCTAGTTTGTTCACATTTGTAGCATTAAACTTTCATTTTACATGTGGGTTTGAATCTATGACTCCATACAGAAAATTCACCTTCTCTTGTTTTCTTCCATGATCCTAGCTTCCCTAAGCATACAACGATTTAACTTAGGAGCTTTAGTATCTCTATTAATTGTCAGCCAATAACAAAATGGTAATGTCATTCATACTAAATGTCTCCTTACCTAATATAAGAGTGGTCATAATATATTCATAAGAAAGAGGTAAACAAAAAGTATGATTATTACTTTATCCTTAATTGAAATAGCCACCTCAAACTTTATCAAGTCAATGACTATTTGATTGAACACATTCATATGTTATTCTAGATTCATTCTCTCCTTCATCTTCAACTTATGCTTCAAAATGACTTATTTGTAAGAGACTTTAACATGTATTGACTTTTCATCTTCTTCTATATCTCTTTAATAGATCCAATATGCATGATGTGGTATATGACCTTTTTTGTTAGACATAATAAGGCCTGATTAGGCCTTAAACTCTGGCTTATTCTCCCGTAACCTTTTTAACTTGCTTTATAGAGTTAGAAATGGGTCGGTAGGGATAGGGTCACCTATAGCCTGAGTTTAACCCAAGTCTTAATACACCCTAAGAGAAGACACCCTAAAACTAACAACTTAATAAGGAAGGAGGTTGTCATAGACCTCCAAAGTTATCTACAAAAAACCTTAATACAAGTATTATTAAGCTAAGATAACATAAAATTTTTAGAAGGGGATTAAACTTGTAATTACTTGTATCCTCATATTCTAAATCACGAGACTGTAACTCTTAAACTTTTAGATTGACATCAGTTTTATTTTAAAACTTTAAAGGTGCAAATATTACAAATATGATGCTAGTTCCACTTTTATCTAGCATTATTATGTTCTGGACAAATAACATAACCAATGTGGACCTATATTAATCTTGTGTTGCCCCATTTTTCTACTTTTTCTCAAGTTTTTTTGACATTTTTTTAGTTGGAATCATTTTCTAATGCCTTTTATAAATTGTTGTTCATCATGTTACCTTCCAAAAAACTCCAAAATTACCTTGATTGGACAACTATAAAGAAAGTTGTGCCTAAATTTAAGTTTCCTCCTTAAATAATCACCTAAAGTCAATGATTCAAACATAAAAATATCATATAATTCTATAAAACATGCCATAAAAGTACTGAATTACAATTAATTTAACCCTATAAATATATATAATATAGCCATATTAGTTGGCTTTGTTGTACCTCTCCTATTCGTCTTTTATTCGATTTGTGCTAATCTGAGTGGTAACTGTAATTGAAACACAAAAACGAAATTAAAACAAGGCGCTTGAAAACAAATGAACTTGTTGATTAGTAATTACAGAAGAAGGTTGAGGTAAACTTTAGGTAGAGGACTTCATATAAAGATTGACAATTTTAGTCAATTTCACTACACCCAAAAAGATTCCTTGACACTAAGTGTTGTAATAAAGATATTGATATGGATATCTTTTAAGCACCCAAAAAACTTTCTCCCTACTTGGAAACACTATTGCATAGAAAATAAGTACTAAGGATAACATAAAAGCTCAACCTCAACCTGGTATGATCCAAAGCCAACAAGTTCAACCCAAATTAACTAGGATTTAGATCAAACTCAATATCTTTTAATTTTGGACTTTAGATCAAATTTGGAATGTAAAGTCTGAGATAGACATAAAATCCAAAATTTTCAAACATAAAACAATATTATTTTGTTTACAATAAACTAAACAAAACTTAGGATAACAACTAGGCAAAATTACAACTTTGTTCAATTGTTTTTACCACCTCTTTTAACTTTCTTAGTTTTTAACATGATTGTGAATGGATTCTCTATTTGATTTGGTGTGATTTTTTTGTTTGACTTATCTATATGATTGGTTTTTTGGTTTCTTTATTAATTTCTCATCCTACATAAAATCTTCTGAATTAGTGATTGTAATTTATGATATACATTATGAAAATTTCTCTTTTAAAAGTTAAGACTCTATTTTCATCTTAACTATGGTGAATTGGCAATTGTGAATTTTCATCATGTGCAATAAATTTTGTGTCTAAAATAAGGCTCGAGGATTGCTATCGTGCAAAAATTAGTGATGTGGAGATGGAGATAACATATTTGATGAATTTTAAAAGTTTTTAAAAATTGAATCGAGTCGAATAAGGATTTGAGTGGTTCAATCCTTAGGTGAGTTAAATCTTTCAAACCTCGTTTAGACTTTGGATCAAGTTTAAGCCTTTTATAAAAAAGTGTTAAGCAGAGGCTTAGATGTATACCCATTACAACCTCCAATAGCAAATACTTTATGCAAGCAATAAAGCTATACTATATTATTGCAGCTGCATCTTTTGTGGTGGTAGTTTGCTTTGTTGATCCTGCTGCACCTAAAGTAATTGTAACTTATACTGGTCTACCAGGTCAAGGGAACATGAGCCAGTGAATAACCCAGCTTGTGTTATAACGTTCAACTGCTCATGCTAGCGAACTTGGCGTGTAACAACCGAAGACATTGCCACGAAAATGAAGGTTCACAGTACAGATGACAAGAACTAAATGCCAAACTAAACATTTAAAATAACAAAGTGGCCTATGTCAAAGGACTGAAACTTTACAACTAGGACGTTAAACTATGTTAATGACAAGAAAGGATAGATCAATTACTTGCGGTTAACAAAACCAGCCACGTGCCAATGCCGTGTATGAAGCTACAAAACACCGACTATGACAGTGATGCATAATGTAATTCTGCCTTTTCTGGAAATAAGAAGTTAATTCTTAATAATGTATTTCTGCCTTTTTTTGCGAAAGAAACAATGCTTGTTCTTTACAGATGCTTCATTTTCTTATATTCCTTTCTTGGTAGACACCGTATCAGAGATTCTCAACCCTTTCCTGCCTATAAAAGAGGAGGTTGTAAGCAGCCTTCTGAAGAAACATCAACTAGAAAGCAGAAACAGACATGGCAGATTGGGGTCCAGTGGTCATAGCAGTAGTGCTTTTTGTTTTGCTAAGTCCAGGATTGTTGTTTCAGTTTCCTGCAAGAAACAGAGTAGTCGAGTTTGGGAACATGCAGACAAGTGGGATCTCGATACTTATCCACACAATCATTTACTTCGGCCTCATAACCATATTTCTCATTGCAATTGGTGTTCATATCCACACAGGATAGGAATTAGGAAGTGGAACCATGCCTCAGAAGTTCCCTGAACACTTGTTTGCACTTTGACTCATTTGTTTAGCAGCTTTTGGTACAATAGTGTTTGTCAAATTATAGTCCTTGGTTTTCTATCATCCTTTATACGCCATTTGGATGGTCAATGGAATCAGTTTGCTCGAAGATTGATGCAGTTGAGAAGTTACGTCTCTTGGGACAATAATGCCTGTTTCTTCCCTTTTTTTCTTTTTAATGAAGAATATAAAAGTCTCCATGTTTCTCTTATATTTGCTTATTTGCAAGCGTTTTATGATATTTAGTATTCTGCCATCCCTCAGAACTGAAAATCCGTATCTGTCCGAACCAACTTATTCTGTCTATCATCTGAGGAGAGTAAATAAACGCTCTTTTGTAATCGTTTCTGTAAATTGGCATGTTAAATGAACCGTTCAATAAGGTTGGTCCAATGCCACGCCTTGGTTATGTAGGAATTGCTTAATTTATTAAGAGGATAATGCTCTAGTCTCTGGTTGCCAGGTACCTGTCATTTTGCTGGCATTAGTCTAGTGGACCATGAGCTTCATTGTCTGTTTCTTAAAAGCAACGTTTTCGATGGAAAAGAACGCATTTGAATTGACAAGCATTATCGTTAAGTGGACCAATCTACGCTGGTGTTGTTGGCAGGACAATTATAAACTCCACTTCTCCTCCCTCACGAATCCTGAAACATAACCCTACGGATTTTTGGCTTCGTGTCCTCATCTTTTTCGTACCAGCTGGCCCCACACCTACGGAAAAAGTATAAGCATAGAAAGGCTCCGGTATATAAGGCGAAACTATGGACCTTGCACTGATTTAGCAGAGACATGAATTTCAGCCGTTGCTTGCTTGGTCCTTCAAAACGCCCATTTATTAACTTCACATGACAGACTACAAACTATTTTGTGATTTGAATGGAACTGGTAAGATACAGCATTCCAGTAAACAGAGAAGCTCATGACGAGGATTCTTCTCCAAGACGGGACATCGCGGGTTGCCTATATCCAAATTATGCCAGGCAACGTAGAAACATCAATTCCTCCTAAGCCATTAACTAAGCTAGAAAGGTCACTTCAGAGTTAAATGCATGGTCTGCCAACTGTCAACAAATTTTTTTCATTATATGCGCAGAATGCTCTACTTCAGATCGCGCTTGAGGACTGATCACAAGCCAAGCTTATACTGTACATAAGTAATGGGCAGACCATGGAAATAAAAACATTAAAAAAAACATTTGAAAGAAATAATTACGTATTATATCTTGTATCACTTAGAAAATGGGAAGGACCATCCATCCCAGCACAAAGTAACGATATTATTACACAGTAGTTCAAATTCACTATACTACTTAAAGAACCCATATCCACAAATCTCTGCCACCAGGAAGAACAGGTATCAACACTTCTTTCATCAATACATGGAAAAAAGCTGGCTAGCAGTCATACTCCCTTTGCCGAAGTAGCATCACTTGCTGGAAACATTACTGCTCTTCAAGACATCTTTCCTGAACAGCCTTTATCTTCATAGAAGTTTCCATGCTGCATCAGACAAATTTTGAGCGAAAGTGTGTTAATCAACGGCTCTGCAGAAGTACCAAGAACAAATTTTCACACAAGTATGCCACAACTATTCATATTTCATTCATCTGCACTGGGGCAAAATTTACCTACAAGCCATTATAGCAGAATCAGAAGAATTAAATGTAGTCCCTTCAGTTATGGAGGACTGAACAACTTAAGTTTGCCACCACTGAAGTTTGACTCAGGTTTATTCTGAAACAAAAAATTACACTCTACAAATGCAAACTTGAGCAGTACACTCAATCATGACAAGTGCAAACAACAAAACAAGCTTCATTATTTGACATTGAATAAAAAGTTGAAAAAAACCTACCAAATAGAATTTCTATTTGATAGTAGCAGAAATAGATTTTTGAATATCTTAATGATCCAGAAACTTTTAATGTCATTAAAAGCTTCATTTACAAAATTTCTATTTGGGGGCTTGTGTAATTGCATCACAAAAACAAATGACTCCACTCATGATTCATGGTTACTATTGTTGGTAAATGATTGGAATCAAATCTTCTATTCCAGTTAACCGGATCTACTCTATTCCGTTAAATCCCATCCACACATTTATATAAAATCCACACAAATGTGTGAACCAAAATAAGTAGCACTGCCCCAAATGATCACCCCAGACAACTTAAAGCCTAAAACTCTGGTTTTATCCCATTTTAAGGAATATGTGGCAGCATCAAACAAAACTATACTCAGTCAGATTTTTGACTACTGATTTGATTGTAGTTAACAATCCGTTACAAGGCTATCATTGGGGATAAGAGCTAATTCCTCCCACCGAACCAGATCCAGAAGATTTACTTCTCTTAACTTTCAATGTAGAAGCTCCCACAAATTGCAATTACAATGGTAAACAAGTTGTTAATTGGCCGCAGACACCGAGAACAGAATCATAAGCGTGAAAATGTTAATCTGGAAAATTTCTGCATTCATCCACCAAGAATCCACCCCAAGGCACCGCTTTATCATAGAAAATCAACCCTAAACTCCTCATTAGCTGAACGCAAACCCCATATGTCTTGTCATCGCCGTACTAATAACTAAATACCCAACTGAAACTCATCGTTTGCACAAAAGACGAAAACAAACTTAAACTCACAAATGACGACAATAGCAGGAAACGAGCAGTTGAACTAAAAGCTATACATAAAAGTATCAGGAAGCTTGTAATAACACGCAAATAGAGATCACCGAAGCAGGACAAAGTTATAAGACATACGAGTTGGACAATAAGCATTCAGACACCTAAAGTTTCACGTAAGAAACAAAGTTCAATATCAATTGTAGCCACATAACCCAGTAAAAAACAACGGACTTTAGTGAACAGAGGATACTAAAAAATTAACATGATAAAATGGAAATTCTCATCTTTCCATCTTCTTCGAAAAGCCGAAAAATTTCAAACTTTTGCAAAATCCAAACAACAAATCGTCAACAAACTAAACAAAGCCACGAAGGATACCATCTCTAAGAATCTATGAAATTGCTAAAAGGGACAAAACTTTAAATTACCAGGAATCTCCTTCCTCGGAGGCGGAGGAGCCGTGGCATAACAAATAAGAGAACGACCCAACATAGAGATCATTGAAACAATCCCAGCGACATAAAACACCATCACCAATCCCAACACCCATGGCATCAACATAAATCCTATGAAAAACGTCACCGACCCACACAACATCAGCGTCAAGGATATTCCCAGCAGCAGCGACGCGAACCCCGCAGGAGATATCCGCGTCATCGCCCCCGAGGACCTCCTCCTAGACTCCGACGACGATGGAGAAGACGAAACTGATGCCGGAGCTCGATCGGAGAACGGTATCGGAGATTGCGGTGAGCGGAGGAGATTAAGAACCAGAGTTGAAAGCTCATAGAAGACTCTGGATTGTTGATCCTGTTGTTGCCTTCGCATCATATTTTTCTTTTTTACTTTCTCGAGAAAAACAAAGGAAAGAGAAAAAAAAAAGCTAAGAATTATACCAAGCAAGAGATCACCAAGTCGAATCAAACCAAGCCGTTCAAAATTCAGTTAAAAACGAATTTGGATTTGGATAAATTTTGCGATCCTACTCTTACACGATCGAGGTAAGTGGATGAACACGAAACTCTTTACCGACTTAACGCACACACCCTCTATGTTTATATATCGCAGAGTTCTAATAGCGTATGCGTAAAGCGTAAAGCGTAAAGCGTAAAGCGTAAACCTCTGTTTGTTTCTCGAAAAATGCAAGGAGAAAAATCAGAAAATAGAAGCGTCGGTGGTTAATTATGTACATAATAAAAAGATCTGACACCTAGCATTCTTCAAAACAGACAAAATTCCATTGTGTGTTAGGATTTTGAATTCTTTTTTCCTTTTTTGAGTGAGATGTGTTTGGGTTTTTTTTACGTGAAAATAATTTGGTTTGGTAGTTGCTTTATGTGTAAGGGAGTTTTTTTTGGTTTCATTGTGTCCAAACGCAACTTCAGCGTGTGCAAAACACCCGATTTGGATGAGGCCAGACGTGGCAGGTTGGCGTCAGCTGACGTGGACCTTATCTGCAACGGATATTTACGACCTCACCTCATGTTTATAGAATATTTATAATGGGTTAAAGCGCGTGGGTATGTTGGGAAGTTGCAAGACTCTATCTTAATTGTCGGTAATATAAAAGATAAAAAAGGAAAAGGTTTATTTTAATTTTTAAAATTTTGTTAAAAATCGAAAATTTAGGCTAAAAGATAAAGTGAGAGTATTAACTGACTTTCAGTAAA
>JANKYF010000003.1:16021043-16042066 GCA_029829435.1 Erythroxylum hondense | reverse complement strand
CCCAAAGGAGAATTTAAATGCATAATCAAAGTGTATTAGTTAGTTTGAATCCATTTAGGTTTACTCAAAGCATTAATGAGTGAGCTATATGTTGTGTTAGCAACATCTACTAATTTGTTTACTTTAGGAAATGGGCTAATCAAGTTCAATGGTCTGAACTATGTTGATTGATATGAACAAATCCAATTTTAACTGAGTGTAATGAATTTGGACTTAGCTATAGTTTCAGACGTAAGGCCCACGGCCATAACCGAGACTAGTTCTGAATTTGACAAGTCTTATTATGAGGCTTAGGAACGATCTAACAGGTTGAGTTTAAATTTGATGCGAATGATGATCGCTGAAAATCTAAAGCCGTCAATGTCTAAAACGGACAATGTAAAGGAGTTCATGTTAAAGTTTAAGGAATACTCCCAATCTGATATAGCTGACAAGTCCACAGTAGGAACTTTAATGAGTGAGCTAATGAACAAAAAGTTTAACTGGTCACAGCCCATTCATGATCATGTAACTCGTATGTCAAACCTAGCTGTAAAGTTGAAGTCCATGTGTATGGATGTGAGTGAGTCCTTTTTGGTACAATTCATTATCAAATCCCTTCCTCTAGAATTTGGCCTGTTCCAGGTGAATTATAACACCATTAAGGAAAAACGAAACCTTCAAGAAATTAAGGTTATGTTGGTTCAGGAGGAAAGGAGATTGAAGAAAAAAAGGAACACTCTACTCATCTTATGTTTCATCAAGGAGCTAAAGCAAAGATAAGGACAAAGCTCTCAGCAAAGTTAAAGAGGGTCGAATTAATAAAGATAAGAGGTGCTACTTCTGCAAAAAGCTTGGTCACTTCAAGAAAGATTGTCCTAAAATAAAGACTTGGTTCGAAAAGAAAGGTATATACTATGTTTTAGTATGTTTTGAATCAAATCTTATTAAAGTGCCTAAGAATATCTGGTGATTAGATTATAGTGCAACTACTCTTGTGTCACATGTTAAATAGGGATTCCTTTCAATCCTAACCATAAACAGAATTGAAAAGTTCTTATATATGGGGAACAGAATGAAGGCACGAATAGAGGGCATTGGGTCGTACAGATTGATCTTGGATACTGGGTGTTACTTAGATCTAGAAAAGTGTCTTTATGCTTCTGAATGTGTTAGGAATTTAGTTTCTGTTGCAAAATTGGATGACGTAGGATTTCAATTTAAGGTTGGAAACGGTGTTTTTTCACTATATAAACATAAGTACTATTATGGTTCTGGTATCTTAATTGATTGTTTATATTGTTTCAATCTTGATGTTGATTTTGTTGCATCTCTATTTCATGTTGACCATATTATAGGAAGTAAATGTAGTGCACAAAATGAATGTTCTGCTTTCTGTGGCATAAAAGATTAGGTCATATATCCAAGGAAAGGGTACAAAGGTTAGTTAAAAATGGCATTTTATCTCAATTGGATTTTATTAACTAGGATATATATGTGGATTGCATTAAAGGAAAGTAAACCAAACATAAATCAAAGCATCCAGCCACAAGAATTAGCGCATTACCGGAATTAATACACATTGACATCTGTGGTCCTTTCGACATTCCTTCTTGGAGCGGCAAAAAATATCATTACCTTGATTGATGACTTCTCACGATATGGTTATCTTTATTTGCTGTATGAGAAGTCTCAGTCTATGGACATCCTAGAGGTGTTCATTAATGAAATAGAAAAACAGTTAGATAGAAACGTAAAGATAGTGAGGTCTGACAAAATTGATGAATATTATGGAATATTTGATTAAGTGGACAATGTCCAGGTCTAGTTGCAAAGTTTCTTGCAAGTCGATGCATATGTGCGCAATACACAATACCTGATACACCATAACAAAATGGTGTAGCCGAAAGGCGAAATCGTACTCTTATAAATATGGTTAGGAGTTTGTTAATTTATAGTTCTGCACTGTTATCATTGTGAATGCATGCATTAAAGACTGTTGCATATCTGCTTAATAGGATTCCTAGTAAGGTATTTTCTAAGACACCTTATGAACTGTGGACAAGAAGGAAACCTAGTTTACAACACCTTCACATTTGGGGTTATCTGATAGAAGTAAGACTGTATAATCCATATGAAAAGAAGCTTGATGCAATAACTATTAGTGGTTTTTTCATTGGCTATCCTAAAAAATAAAAGGGGTATAGATTTTATTATCCTAACCATAGTACGAGAATAGTTGGATTTGGTGACGCTAGGTTGATTGGAAATGATCAAATCAGTGGGAATGGAGAACTACACAAAATGGATATTCATGAGAATCGAGTAGAAACTACTCCAAGTCGAATAGACATTACCACATTAGACGTGATCTCACCGGTTGTTATTCTTCTTATTGCATTACGGATATGCAATATACCAAAACAAAAAATTAATGTTTCAATTCTACAAGTTGAACATATTAATGACGAACCAGCTAATGGTGATCAAGTAATGCCACAAGACGTAACATTACGAAGGTTTGTAAGGTAAAGAAGACCAGCTATTTCAAGTAAGTATGAAATTTACTCACTTGAACATGAATGTGACTTGAGCATTGATAAAGATTCAGGCTCATTCAAACAAGTCATGGAATGTAACAATTATGAAAAATGGTTCAATGCTATAAAAGAAGAGTTGAAATCAATGGATGACAACAATGTCTGGGAATTAGTTAAATTGCCAGAATGTGCAAAGTAAGTGGGCTGTAAATGGGTCTTTAAGACCAAATGTGACTCACAAGGCGACATTGAAAGGTATAAAGTCAGAATTGTTGCCAAAGGTTACACTCAAAAGGATGTTATTGACTATAATGAGACATTCTCTCCAGTTTCAAAGAAGGACTCTTTAAGAATTGTTATGATCCTAATGGCTCATTATAATTTATAGCTTCACAAAATGGACGTAAAGACCGCCTTTCTAAATGGTGACTTGGAAAAAGAAGTGTATATGGATCAACCAGAAGGTTTTAAAACCACAGGAAAGGACAAGTTAGTGTGTAAATTAAAGAAGTCTATATATGGACTGAAACAAGCTTCCCAACAATGGTATCTTAAATTTAATGATATTATTACGTCTTACAGTTTTGTAGAGAACACTGCTGATTAGTGTATCTATATGAAGATTAGTGAGAGCAAGTTCATTATATTAATCATATATGTTGATGATATTCTTCTTACTGCTAATAATATGGTTTTGTTACATGATGTAAAGAATTTTCTTTCTAATAATCTCGAAATGAAAGATTTGGGTAGGGCATCCTATGTGATAGGAATAAAAATATTCTAGGATAGATCATAAGGATTTTGAGGATTTTCTCAGAAAGGTTATATCGAGAAAGTATTAGAAAGATTTCAAATGAAAAATGCTCTGCAGGGATAGTTCCAATTCAAAAAGGGAACAAATTTAGTCTAATGCAATGTCCACGAAGCGATTTGGAACATAAGGACATGGAGTCTATTTCTTATGCGTCAGTAGTTGGGCACTTAATATATGTTCAAGCATGCACTCGACCAGATATCAGTTTTGCTGATGGAATGCTAGGTCGATGTCAAAGCATTCCTACAATTGACCACTAGAAAACTGTAAAAAAAGTCCTTAGATATTTACAAGGCACCAAGGACTACATGCTCACATATAGAAAATCGACTCATCTCGAATTGATAGGTTACTCAGATTCAGACTATACCGATTCAATAGACTTGTGGAAACCTACATTCGGTTATATGTTTCTATTAGCTAGAGGAGCAATTTTGTGGAAAAGTAAAAAGTAGTCCGTCATTGGTACTTCCACTATAGAGACTGAATTTGTGGCATACTTTGAGACCACAGTTTATGGATTGTGGTTGTGGAACTTTATTTTAGGTCTTGATCTTGTCGAAGTATTACTAGATCGTTAAGAATTTATTGTGATAATTTCGCATCCCTTTTTTCTCTAAGAATGACAAATATTCAAAGGGTGCAAAACACGTAGATTTGAAGTATTTATCTGTGAAAAAAGAAGTACAAAAATATAAAGTGTTCAATTGAACATATTGGTACCGATCTCATGATAGCGGATCTGTTAACTAAAGGCTTATTTCCCAAAATATTTATTTGTCATATTGAACGGATGGGCCTTATGGGTAAATCCTTGTTAGCATAGAAGTCTAACATGTATATATACATATCATTATCTTGCTCGAATTGTTATGATACTTGTGAATTCAATTACAGTCATATGTTTTTGCTCACTTACTGGTTATCCATATTATGTTGTCTATCATAATTATTATTTTTGAGATAACAATTACAGAATTACCCATTTAAAGTTTTATGAGTTGAGTTGATTCTGTGATACATGGAAGGAATCACGTTGTATAAATTATAATCGCCATGATCCCATCATCTTAATTCAATTAAGGATGACTTGATCGATTCCATGTATTGTGTGCACTTAAAGTTTTATTGTTGAATCACTAAGTCGTAATATGGGTCAAGTGAGAGATTGTTAAATTATTTAGTGGCCTTTGTCACTTATAGATTTCAGTCCAATAAAAAGAGCCTAAGATAATAGTTATTGGGTATCAAGGAGTTGATCTTAAATAGGTCCAAGACCCTTTCCCTCTCTCCTTTAAAAATAAAATGCAACAACAAACACGTTGGTTGGTTGTTCATATGTTTTAGAAAACTATCAAGAGAGGTTTATGAACCATTTAGGAAACTAATCAAAGAAGATAAGGCAGAGAGGGAGTCAATCCTTAAAAACACTATCATGAATTCAGGTATGACTTAATAGATCGATCCATAAAAGTCTTTTAATAAGAACTCGTAAATTTCTATTGTAATGTATGTTAACGTATTTTTAAAATAATGTATATTTAGTTTAATAAAAATCTACCTCAACTGAATTAAGTTTCAAATTTTACCTCTGCTTTTGTTGTCTCATAAGTATGCTTTTATTGGACTACTCAATCTCCTCTTTAGGAAATAGTATCTTTAATGTTTCACAAAAATTGAATTGGCTCCTTTGCTCCTTTTCTTCTTTTACGATTAACAAATCATAAATATGGTAAAGTAATTAGATGCACCTTACCACTACTCATAAAAGCATCGAGACTGGCCTCATTTTTACCTTTCCAGTAGTCCTATCTAAATTGGTTACTCATCAATCATATTGTTAACTGATTAAGTGCTTTGGATTGCGTGTACTTGTCATCCTTAATATTTAAAACAACAAATCTTTATGATATGGTATTTTCTTTTTTAATTACAGGGAAAAGCCAAAACAATCTAACTAGTTAGCGCAGAGATCTACGATACAACGCGTCGTGGGCATCTCAAAGAAAACAGTCTAAAAGAGACAGCGGAGGCTCCTGGAGGATGTGTAACCCCGGGTTGGCAAGAGATGTAAAAGAGGCGAGGTGGTCTGCGCATTGATTCCCTTCGCGTGGAATGTGAAGAAACTGTACCTCCCAAGCTCTATGGAGGAAACTGCAGGTACCTGTCACCAAGAGAAAATCAGCAGTCAAAACAGGAGTGGAAGCAGATAAAATGTTGATAACTTCGAGGGAATCCACTTCAACAATGAATTGGCAGTAGTCAAGGTCCCAGGAGAATTGAAGGCCCGAGTGGACGCCCCCAGAGTTTTGCAGTGAGTGGGGAGTCGCGGGCTATGTGTTGTGTAAATCTACCACACCACTGGCTCACCACTGGCTGTGGCAATCGCGAAGTAACCCGCCCGCTGTAATGAGCTGTCCACCATGTTTAACTGCTCCATCGTTGTTTAATTTGACCCAACCCTCAGGTGGTTTGCTCCACTCGACTAAAATGCCTATCAGTAAACTCCGGGGTAGGAAACTCATGCCTTTCTGCTATATTGGTCCGTTCGATCCAGTGGAGGTACTCTAGAACGACTCTGTCGCCGGCTTTCGGTCAAACAAAATTGGTTTCGAAAATACTCTGATTTCTCCAGTACCAGAGGAACCAGCAGGTGACTCCAAAGATAGATGACTAGGAGAAATTGCGCATGTAGATATGTTTCTTAAGGTTGGAAGTGATCCAAGTCATACCATCCTGAAGGAAGAACTCCGGGTCCCCCATAGCCTGGGGAAACTTGGCCCAGAAGCCGGTCGCACGCGAGCAATCCCACATGACATGCAAGACAAATTCATCTTGACCGCAGTAATGGCATCCACTATTCGTTGCCATGTAACGATGCACGTGTTGGGTGTTGGTCAGAAGTTTGCCCTTAGCCAATAGCCAAAGGAAGGCCCTAATTCTCTGGTTCCCCTCCCATTTCCAAATTAACTCCCAGAGTTGGCTATGAGCATACATGGGGGGGGCCTCAATGAAGGCATAAGCCAACGCCACGGTGAACCGTCCATTAATCGTGGGACCCCACTGGAGGGTATTAGCCTCGGTACTATCGGGATGGGGGGAAAGTGTCGCGATGTCCAGACAAACAGCAAAAGGGAGGTAGTGCTGGAAGAGGCTCCATTTCCAAGTGTCGTCAGCATTCCAAAAATCGGCCACTGTGGCAGAAAGAGTGCATTCAGGGATAGGGAAACTTGCTACATACAGAAGAGGATCCCAGTCCATCAAGGCCTTCATTGGCCATTACCTAGTTGCCAATGAAGGCCTTGATGGACCACAGGCCAAGCTAAGTAGGCGAAGCTCCAACCCGCGCTATAGTAGGAGAAATATGGTGAGGATCAAGCCGATATTTACCATGGAGGACTTGAACCCAAAGAGCCTATGGGTGGGTGATCAAGGCCCAACCTAACTTAGCCAGTAGGGCATCATTGGAAGATCGGATGCGTTTAATTCCCAGACCCCCAACTTTCTTGGCCTGACAAACAGTGTCCTAATTGACCATATGCACTTTTCTGTGCTCTCCGACAGAGCCCCAGATAAAATCATGCATGAGGCGCTCCAAGTCATCACAAAGTTGTCACAGAAGTCGAAAAGTTTGCATGGTATAAGTGGGAAGGCTTGCTATCACAGATTGAGTGAGCGTGACTCTGCCTGCTAAAGACAAGACCCTAGCTCGCCAACCTACTAGCTTCTGACGAGCATTAACGAGGATATGCTTGTACGTGTGGCGGGAAGACCTCTCGTGAATTAATGAGACGCCCAGATATTTCTCCAAGTTGTCCGTACTGGTGATGTGTAAAGCGTGGCTGATTTGGCTGCCAAGAGCTAAGATCACATTTTTAGAAAAGAAGATACGAGTTTTGTCAGGATTCACTTTTTGTCCTGAAGCCTGACATAATTCGTCCAGAGTCTTAGCAAAGACATGGGATTGAGCGTCCGTGGCTTCCGCGAAAAGGACGAGGTCATCGGCGAAGAAAAGGTACGATAACTGAGGCCCTATTGGACTTAAAATAATAGGTTTCCAAAGTCCTTGGGTCACCTTGTGAGAAATGAGTTGGCCCGAACATTCCAAGCATAAGACAAAAAGATAAGGGGAGAGCGGGCCACCTTGTCTAAGGCCGCGGGAAGGGCTAAACGGGGCCGTCGCCTGACCTTGCCACACAATCTATTTTTGTGAAAAGGAAACTTGGATTTCTTTTTTTTACCTCTAATTTATTTAATGTAGATAACTGAATTTGTTGTTCGGTTCATATTATCTATTCTTAAAAGTCTATTTCACTTTTGTTATGATATATGTTATATATCTTTTATTTAGTTTTGGCATTATTTACTAATTGGACATATAATATATTAATTGGAAAATGACTTAGATTCAAAAGATATATGGATAATCTTCTAGTTGAAGTGGGACTCTTAGTTGCAGTGGAACTCTCATATCTTGTGTGTATCATGTGCGTGCATTAATTAACTGTTGAAGGATATCTCATATTAGGATTGGATAACAATTGCGAGAATGTGTGCGTTAATTACTTATTGATCAAAAACACAATATGTGTAACATCCCGATTCCATCCAAAGGGTTAGAACCCTACAAATTTGGTACATGTGAGATTAATCGGAGAAATTGGGACAACACATCTCATGCTCATGCATTTCATAAGGTGCGCACGCACATGAATAGTGGATCTTTGCACATAACAATAATTGTACATGCATTCATTGACTTTCCAGGTATAATTGGTAATAAACGTGATTGTTTTGAGATTTATGGGTTTTTGGTATTGAAACTTAATTTAGAAAGTGAAATTTGTTGTTTTAGAATTTTGGAGAATCTTAGGAAAATTTTCTGAAATTTTTGGGGGTAACTTTTTGGACTAGAAAAAAATGCCGAGTTGTAGACCAAATGATAAATGGCAGTAGAATTTATTGTCAAATCGCATTGGAATTTTGGATTCATGACCATAAGATTTATTGACAAGTGTTATTGAAAATTTGGGAGACAATTGGAGAAAAATTGGAGACAAATAGATTAGTTATTATAGTGAACCAATTGGAGCAATGAGAAAGTGACATGTGGCAAGTGACATGTTTCACTTGCCACACCACTTGTTTAACCCACGAAATTCTTAAGTGAAAGACCAATACTTATGGTCTTTCACTTGTTAATTACGTGCCCCACTCCTCCATCTTCTTCTTCTTCCTTTCTTCATCTTCTTCATTCCTTCTTTTTCTCACTCACGACCCTTCACTCTCACCCTCATCATATTGAGCTTTTCACTTTGCTTCTTCAAGAATTATTTTCCTCTTCATTTCTTACTAAACACCCAACCCTACCACCCTCAAATGATGATGCACGTGTATGAGAGGGAGCTAGGGTTAAGTGAGATCTTAAAGAGTTTGAAGGATGGAAGCTAAACCAAGTAAGTATCTTGCCAAATTATCATGGGTTTTGGTTAAATGAAGCTATTGTGATGATATTTAGAGGTTAAATTGCATGAGATGGGATTTTGGGTATGTAGGTGTCGTGTATAGTGAAGGGGGTGTAAAATTTATGTTATTGATGGGTGATGATTTTTAGATATAGTAGAAAGGTGGAATGACCTTGATAAAGAGTTTGGTTTATGCTAGAATGGAGGGTAAATGGAGTTTTGATGATTTGATTATGTGAATTGTAACTACATACGTCATGATTGATGGAAAGCTTAGGTAAAGTTCTTGCTTTTGGTTGTGTATGATGATTAATGATATATATATTGTGTTATAGAGATGCTATGGAAGTTAAATTTTTGCATATAAGGATGTTTGGATGAGTATATAAAATTGCTTATGAATGGATATATATGTATATGCTCTGTTTTTGGTTTATGATCATGCTAGATCATAATTTGTTTGTGATTGATATATGACATTGATTTGGATAGGGAGTGATGAGGAAGTGAAATGGAAGAGAAAAGTTAGGTAAAAGATGAGTTAGAGGTAACTTGTTAGAAGTTGGAAAAAACAAATCTGGAAAATTGTAGCAGGAAAAGTTTTACTGATATACTTTTGTGTTAGCCATAAATTGTTATATAGTTACCTAATTGAGTTGATTTTTGACTTGGATTAAACTAGAGTCATATGGCTATCTTTCTTATGAAGACATCGATTATAAATTGTGCTCCTAAGAGTCTCAAATTTTGATGTGAAAATGAGAACTGAATGTTGCAAAAACTTGAATGAATGTCTATGTTTATGTTGTGCATTGGGTGATTATAAGCAAATAGGCAATTGAATTGAAGTAAGGATGTTATTGAACTAAGCTTGAGGGATGCATGAAGAATTTATCAACTTGAGATGTTGGATTTTGAATTTGAAGTGCTTGATATGTAGGAATAAGATAGGTTATGGAAAAAGAAGGATAGGATTTGTTGTATGGCAAGATATGATAGAAATGATGAAACAAATAAGTAAAATTTGAGAGTTTAATGAAATCTAATTGGTGTTTAAGTTGATATGAAGTGGTTTTGTGCTAAAAGAGGTGAATTTGAGAAGTGTATGGGTGTATATGATGTTAGAATGAGTGTAGGAACCTTGGAAGAGGCTTTGGAGGAAGGTTTTGGAGATATATGTCCGTTAAATGGACCTTCTCGGGTGTAAGAACACCCTTGGGGCAGTGTATGTCCGTTAAACGGACTTTCTCGGATGAAATGGGGTTGTTTGGCCGATTCATGTCCGTTAAAGGGACATGCAGGTCCGTTTAACGGACATTCACGAGACAACTTGGGAAATCGTGATTTTTGACCATTTTAGAGGCCGAATCTCGACTTTGTGTCTTCATAAAAGTTTTAGATCTAGATGTCCTCTTTCAAATGGTCTAAAAGAGAAAGAGATAAGAAATTTTTGAAAAAAGTTATGGCATTTGCGCCAAACTAGGTTCAATTTGATTGAGGTCTTAAACTTGGTTGCTTCTTTTGACCATAACTCCTTCTCTAGACCTCTAAATGACTTAGTTCTTAAGACAATAAGTTCCTAACACATTTTAATACATCTCCATGAAAATTGGTATTAATTGATGTTGAATTGAAAGAGATTAATCAAAGGAAAGTATGGGAGTCTGTAGGGGCAGTGTAAATGGGATTAGTTTTACTGAGCATACTTCAATGTTTTACTTATAATTGGATCTATAGGATTCCAAATGAAGTGATTTTTAAATTGGAGTAACCTAGAGATATGGGTCTACAAATGGTCTCAAGAAGTCGAATTCTGATTTAGTGTCTAAAATATTGAATTTCTAGATTGAAGATGGATATTGTACACTGTTTTGGATAAGAGCAGTCTAAAAGTGATTGAGGCATATCTTCTAAAGTACTGAATCAAATTGAGTGATTTTGGTGTCCATAGAAACATAAGGCATAGAGAAACACTTTTCTTAAAAGAGTATGATCAAATCATATCAGTTTCGCTTTGTAATTTGATGTAAAAGACAGACCCAAAAATATGATTTGGAAATTTCTAAAGTGAATCAATGAGAAAGTAATAGAGATTTTAATAGGTTTAGTGAAGCATAAACCTAAGTATAATTTATACTTAGTTCTCATATAAGAATGACTTTGAGATGTATTAGAGGGAAGATACCCGGGATTGTCATAAATATGCATTGTTATACACATGTGTGCATTATACGAATGGTTTTAATTGTGCAAGTATTAATGTAGGTGCATTGTATGTACGACATAATGTCAATGTGCAGGATACGCGCCCATATTAAGGAGTTTCCAGATCTTGGAAGAAATTGCTAAATTGGAGCGTACTGTGAGTAGACCTAGATGGTCTTATTCCATTATTTGAATTTGTGTATGAATTGATTATTGATTGATTTTCTGAATGTGATTGATTATGTTGGTTGCCGGACAGAAGGTCCGAAGATGTGATTTTTGAATGGGGTATTGAAGTGCTACTTGTATATGAGTGAGCCGAACTAAGTGTACTTAATGTGATTGTTAATGTGATCTGAATGAACATTTGCATATGACTGAAAGTATGATTTCTCAACTTTAATGTTGAATGCCGGACTAAGGTCCGATGACATGGGAAAATGATTGAATATGCTTTTGCAAATGTTAGTGATGCATTTCATATCATGAATGCATGAAATATAATGGTAGTTGTGACCAGAGTAGCCAACGATTAGAGCTTAAAGCTCAACGTGTGAAAATGAGCTTCGAGCTCAAAGGTGAATCAGAGCATTAGGCTCAATGTTTAACGAGCCCTATATGGGACAGTTATTAATGAGCCCTACAAGGGACAGTTTAGGCACTCGGTCACAACAAAATAACAAATGGAAAGTGAGTCTCATGTGCACTGCATCTGCATAAAATAAGGGATTATATTGTATTGAACGAGAAGTGCAAAATGTGTAATGTTGTGATGTGTATTATGTGATTGGGTGAGCCATCGATGATGGTCACTCACTGAGTTGCAAAACTCACCCAAATTTTGTAATTTTTTTCAGGCTCTGAATAGTACCCCATTAGGCAAATGGGAGTATGCCTACTGCATGCAAGTGAAAGATAAAGGTCGGGATCAGTTGCATCTGCATTCAGTATTTTAGTATTTTGTGTAAATTTGTATTCCGCAATTTTTTTGAAAACTAGTATTTTGTAATTATAGTGGGCCCCAAATGGGCTATTGAAATTCTATTGATTGTAGTGTGTGATTGAAGATGTTCTAAATGAAAATGGGCCACTCAAATTGATTTCTGATTTTGGCATATTATAATTGTGATCATAGTTTAAAAAAATTATACTGAGTTTTGACTAAGTAAGTGCAGTAGCATGCCACCCTCGCGGGGCACGGACTCGAATATCACCATCGATGTCGGGTTCGGGTCTTGTGGGAGTGGGGCGTTACAGCTCGCCCGATTGGGCAAGCAGGCGCACGCACGCTTGTCGATCGGCCAACGGGGTTGATTTTCGGTCGACTGACCTCTCTTCCTTTTTTGGCCATAACTTTTTCATCCAACCTCCGATCGACCTGATTTTTGAAGCGTTGGACTCCTAATACATTTTTCTATCTCTCCAAGCCTTGTTAAGTGGTCTTGATATTAAATTGAAAAAGGTGGATTGAAACAAAGTGCGATGATCGGTCGAAAAATGCTGGACATGCTTTAGTATTTTAGTGGTATCTTGAGCTATAGAGCTCCGATTGATCTGATTCTTATTGTAAAATAAAATAGAGACTTGGTGCTACAAGTTATATGAAGGAGACGAGCGTCAATTTAGCCTCTAAGATTTTCAATTTCTGGATTGAAGTTAGGTATAGTGTTCAGCCTCGGTTTTGCAATGGTATGAAAGTATTTTTGGTCATAACTTTTTCATTTCTGAACCAAATTGAGCGTTTTTGGTGGCGTATTGAAATTGTTACATAGAGGAACGTTTCTCAAGAAAAAAGTTTTGTTAAAGTGCTTCATTTACCTGATCGAAATAAGGAGACAAGATGTCAGTTTTTAAGGCAAAAAGCAAGGACAAATTGGGAAGTTTACTTAAGTGTTAAGTTTTAAAGGCATACAAGTAAGGGATTTAGGGTCTTTTATCAATCATTAATGACATGGCAACAAGAGTTGTCGTTTAAGAAGAGTGGAGCACGACCCTTACAAGGAAAAAGAGCAAAAGAATAAAAGAAGAAGAGATGAGAGGAAGAGAGCACTTTCGGATGAGAGAAAATGAAAGAGAAAAAGAGGGAGCAACAAGGGTTTCGAATTTTTGGGTCTTCTAGCATGAGTTTTGAGTTGTTTCAAGGGGAAAAAGATGGAAGAAGGTGATATCTCCCTTATAGGACAAGGAAAAATCCGAAAATATGAAGATTGAGGTAAGAGGTGAATTTTTGATTTTTAAGTTTTGAATGAAGTTTTGGTTTAGAAACTTTGCTTATGGTATGGGTTTGTTAATTCTATGCCTAATTTTGGAGATAGCATGGGTTAATTGGATCAATTTTGGATAATTGTGAATTATGGTTTATGCCAAATTTTTGTGATTTGGGTTTTGGAAATTATTGGCTTAGAATCATGGAAAATATGATGGATTGGTGAAATATTATACCAATTTTGAAGATTTTGTGATTTTAATATTTTATTAAAATAATATTAAAATCTTATTAAATAAAGTTAAATTACATCTCTTTACTCTTTCATACTTTGTGAGTATAGTTATAATCTATTTATTTTGGTTCTCAAACATTAAGAAAGTATTTGATATTTGAGTTATTTGTTGAATTTTATCAAAGAATTTAAACTTTTATATTAAATAATTATTTAACAAATATTGTAAAACAAAATATTATATATTGTTCTTATTTATCTATAAGCTGAATTATACTGATTATATTTACATAAATGTAAAAAGAGATTAACCTCCCATCGTGGGTTCATGAATTTTATTAATTAAAACCTCATTTAGTTAAAAGATCTTTAAAAAGGTCCTATATTTTGTGAAAATTTTATAATATTATATTTTTTATGTTAAATATTGTTAAGATGATAATTATTGGACACGTGCCATTGTCACATTAAAATAATAGGATCCATTTTAATAATAAAGTTAAAAAAAAAACTATTTCCCCAAAACCCATTTGCTTATTTTAACTTTTTTTATTTTACTTCATCTCCTTAGTCCTTACCCGCTTGTTTATATACTCATTATTTTCTCAAACCATTTTCAAAAACTTGTTTTCTGGATTACGTAAAATCCACCTGTTTTTTTTCATTATGTTTTCTCTCCTTACCCATTTGTTTCTACACTCATTATTTTCTCAAATTCATTTTGAAAACTTGTTTTTTAGACTACACACGTTGTGACAGTGGATGTTGTCTAATGGGGGTGATAGTTGTGGCTACTGTTATCAAAGATTTCAAAGTAACTCAACCATAAAAAGAGTTAAAATAAGACACAAAGGGGAGGCAGGTGGTCCTTATAGCAAAAGGGCTTTGTGGTGGTTTGTTTTGGTTCTAAGAAGTCATGGGTGTTTCTTCTGCTCCACAATGACTTAGAGAGATGGGAAAGAGAGAGAATTGTTGATTTTGGGTGGAGAGGGAGGAAAGATAGAAACCAGTCAACAGATGCGTGGAGGGAGAAGGTTAAATTTTTTTTGATGAATAGTCCCCTAATTTTTCAAAGTTTACAGTACTAGTCAATATTCGGCCAGTATTTTAAATATCGGTCAATATCAGTCAGTACTATGCGAATTGCAATCAGTAACTATAAACAAGGTTTAGTACTATTTTTTGACCGGTACAATATATTTCAATCAGTACCAATCAAAACGGTACAAAATATGTATCACTGCTTAGGTGTGTTCAGAAAATTGATGCGGGGCAAATACTAGATAGCTAGCACAAAAGGAGGTTGTTAAAGATCAAGGGCCAAGATGAAGACAACTTGTTTATTATCTATAAGTTTGTTACATCAGCTATGTTGACAACTATTACTATTCTGGAAACTTCTTGTAACAGAATGATGTATAAATTTGATAATGAATGAATGAATTAGTATACTTTTCAGTGCAAATGATAAAGTATCATATGTAATATGTCATTCCTCTTTTTTTTAAGTTGATATTAGAGCCAGGTTGTTTTTGATTTAGTTGTCATCATCTCGACATGATAGACTATGTCACGTGTTATGCTTTAAATTAACCTACACGTGAGGGGAGTGTATTAAAATATAAGTAGGAGTTTGTCCCATATGGAAAGAATATAAGGCCTTAAGTATGTACATAAACCTAATGAGTTACTCCTTCTATCACTAAATAGTTTTAGAATAGAATTTGATTAAGTTGGTATCAGAGTTTTTGATTCTCAATGGCCTCACTAGATGATCAAAATGTTTCAGCAACAACACCTCCCCAAAATATCGAATCTTCAAACAACCAAAATGTTCCATTAACACCACCTTTCATTCACTTTGAATCACATATCACGTCTCAATCCATCTTCTCCATGGTTTCATTCAAATTTACAGTTCCATCCAAGTTGGCTATGACCAACTACAGAACCTGGAAAGCACAGGTCGTCCCTCCGATCAAGGCTAATGATCTGGAAGTGTACATAGATGGACCCAAAGTCATGCCAAATAGATTTATTGCCTTAGACTCTAGTAATACTAAAGATTTGTATAACCCTGATTACATATTATGGAAGAAACATGATCAAACCTTGCTGGGATGGCTATTTTCAACCATCTTAAATAGTGTTCTTCGTAAAGTTTCTCGATCCACACTTCCTATGAGTTGTGGATAACACTTGAACAAATGTACGAAACATTATCATAATCACGCATCCTGTATGTGAAAATACAATTGCAAAATCAACACAAAGGTTCTTTAAGTATCTCATATTATTATGACAAGATGCCTAAATATGCAAATGAGTTGAACCTTGCAAGTTATACTGTGTCTGAGAGAGAACTGGTCCTACAGATTTTAGGAGGACTAAGCATGGAATATGAGACAATTATCTCCATTGCAACCTCCCTAAAGGAACTTCCCTCCTTACAAGAGATACACTCTCTATTGTTAAATCATGAAGCTCGATTGGAAAGGCTACATGCTAATTCAGCTATAGATGGACACAACACCAACTCTATTCAAGTAGCATTCTTTGAAAATCAGCAATCAAGGAGTAATTTTTCACCATTAAATCAAAACTAACGTGGAAGAGGAAAAGAAAAACCCAAAAAATCAGGGAGAAGACAGAATGTTGGAAGCAGACCAACCTGTTAATTATGTTTGAATTATGGGCACTCAGTTGACTCATGTTGGCATAGGTTTGATCGGAACTTTATTGAATCATCACAGAGCTTCCAATGCCAAAACAACCAGGCATATGTTGTCAACTTAAACAATTTCACATCTCTGTATCCTTAGTCAGAATTTACTACTGATTCAAATTGGTATCTAGACATATAGTAGTGCTTCAACACATATCACCAGTGATGTCAACAATCGAGCCTAAAGGAAGATTATCAAGAACTGAGAAGGTGATTATAGGTAACGAACAAGCACTTCCTATGTCTCATCATGGTAAACTGAAATTAAATACTCTTGAACTGTAGAATGTTCTAGTTGCTCCCTCTATTAAAAAAATGAGTATTTCAAAGCTTGTTTATGATTATAGTGTGACAGTTCTATTCATTAACCAATCTTGATTTGTGAAGGACAAAAAGGGGAGACTAATGCTTCAAGGAACTACCGAGGATGGTCTTTATCGTGTTGAAAGAAAAAATGATTTGCTCAAAAGTCAGTCTCAATCAGTCTTCTAGCTTTTCATGATAGAGCTAAGTCAATTTTTAATTTTCCAAATTCTGAATTTGATTAAGTCATGTTGAATCATCCTACAAAATGTAAGAATCTGGTTCTCCAAGTTAACGAAAATATTGATTTAGAAGAACAAAGTACGCCTTATAAGGATAAGAATACCTCTTCTTCATAGATGTGTTTTTCCGAGTGTGGGAAGAGCAAAACCGTGAGGGCCTTGACCCAATGGGCAGTCCAAAGTGGATAATATCAATGGGCAGGTGGTTTAAGCTATTACAAATGGTATCAAAGCTAGTTCCCGACCCGTTTTGCCAGCCAAGATGCTGGGCCCTAAGGGAGTGGATTGTGAGATCTCACATTGGTTTGAGAGGGGAACGAAGTACGTCTTATAAGGGTACAGATACCTCTTTCCCACTTATTCATTTTCTCGGATGTAGGAAAAGCAAAATCGTGAGGGCTTTAGCTCGATAGGTAACCCAAAGCAGACAATATATGTGGGCGAGTGGTCTAGGCTGTTACACTTGTACGCATCCAACCAACTGTTCTTCTCTTGATATTATACACAGACGACTTGTACACCCAAATAGCAAAATACTTCAGCTATTACTAAATTCAAAATCTATTAAGACTCATTCTTCATATAAACAAAATTTTAGTTTCTGCAAAGCATGCTAGCTCAGTAAAATTCACAAACATTTTCCTAGCTCACAAAATACTACAAATCAACCTTTGGAACTCATTCATGTGGACTTGTGGGGTCCTTCACCTCTACTTAGATATAATGGTGAAAGATTCTACATATGTTTCCTTGATGATTACTCTCAATTCTCTTGGATTTATCCTCTAGCCTTAAAATCCCAAGCTCTAACAGCTTTCCATGATTTCAAAAAATATGTAAAAAACAACTGAAAAAATAGATCAAAACTATTCAAATAGATCATGGTGGAGAATAGATTCTCTTGTCCTTACTCTCATTACCAAAGTGGTAAGGTGGAAAGAAAGCATCGATATGTAATTGAAACAGTCCTATCACTTCTTGCTCAAGCTGATTTACCCATGAATTTTTGGTTTGAAGTTGTTCAAACAGCCATGTTTCCATTAATAGATTACCCACACGTGTTCTTAATCACCTCTCACCTTTGGAAAAACTGACTAATAACAAACTTGATTAAAACTTTCTGAAATGTTTTAGGTGTGCATGTTTTCCTAATCTTCGTCCATACAACCAGTACAAACTAGATTTAGAACCAGCAAATGTGTGTTTCTTGGGTACTCAAATTCTCACAAAGTTACTTGTGTCTTCATCCCTCTAACAAAACTTACATTGGTCGAGATGTTAGATTCAATGAGCTAAAGTTTCCATATTAGGAACTGTTCAACAGGAAGAATCACCATACACAAATTACTTCTAATAATTCTCTCGTAGCCCAGTTCCTATCGATGCCTACCAATGAGACACTTCAGTGTCATCAACGTGTAAGACCATCCTCTATAGAGTCTTCGGCTACCACTATCCCACAGGTAACTACTGATCATCATTTATTCTCCTGGTTTTAAACAAAATAATGTGTGTCCTGGTATGACTGTTCGGGGGGGAAAATCCACCTAGAGAAAATTCAAGTGAAATTGTCGTGCAAAGGCCTGCAATTTAAAATCTTCATCCCATGATTACTCATGGGAAGGCAGGAATTTTTAAACTAAAAGTATTCAAACCACAAAGCTAAATTTATCTGAACTCACTCCAAATTCAATGGTTGATGCTTTGAGCTCTAAAGAATGGAGAGATGCTATGTCAGAAGAGTTTAAAGCATTACAAGGGAATTTGATATGGACTCTAGTTCCAAGAGACTCAAATGTTAAAGCAGTAGGCTGCAAATTGATCTTCAAAGTTAAGTACAACACTGATGGAACAATATTTAGGCACAAAGCTAGGCTTATGGCCAAGGGATTCTTGCAAACCATGTGAGTGAATTACTTCGAAACGTTCTATCTAGTTGTGAAATTTAACACCATTCGATGTGTCTTAAGTTTGGCCATGGTGAAGGGGTGGAATCTAAGGCAAGTGGATGCATTTCTAAATGAAGTGCTTACTGAAACTGTTTCTATGGAGTCAACCCGAGGGGTTTATTGATCCAAAATATTCATCTCATCTTTGCAAACTAAACAAAGCAATCTATGGATTAAAACAAGCTCCTAGGGCCTGGTTTTATAAACTTTGTGATGCTCTTTGTGAATGAAAATTGTACAACTCTAAATCAGACTCCTACCTTTTCTATTTGCATGAAGGAAAAGATTTAGTCATAATCCTTGTGTACGTAGATGTCATTATAATCACAGGGACATTGAATTGTCTAATAGATGATGTTGTCACAAAGTTGAAAGTGAGATTTGCATTAAAAGATCTCGGAGAACTTAGTTACTTTCTCATAATAGAGATTCGTTGAGACAACAATATCATGACTCTGTGTCAAAACAAAATCCTTCAGGATGTGCTTGAAAGAACTCAGATGACAAACAACAAAGCATGTAATACTCAATGGCAACTGGTCAAAAGTTTATAACTCAAGAAGAACCTTTCTCTAATCCTACCTTATATCACAGTGTAATTAGAAGTATGCAGTATCTTACAATTCCAGACCTTATATTACTTATGTTGTGAACAAGCTGAGCTAGTTCATGCAAACTCCATCTCCAATCCATTGGCAAGTAGTCAAGCGAGTGCTACAATATCTTAAAGGAACTTTTAACATGAGCTCAAATTATAAGAAAGGAGGAACTGCCAAAGTGGAGTGCTTTAAGGACGATGACTGATCTTTCTGATTGGAAATCCAATGTTGGATATGTTGTCAAGTTCTACAGAAATGTTGTAGCTTGGAGCTCAAAGAAACAAAAAGTTGTTTAAAGATCTGGTAGTAAGAGTGAGTACCGAACGGTAGCTCAAGGATGAGCTAAAATTGCCTGGTTCCAGTCACTATTGAAAGAACTACAGACAAAGTTAGACATTATTCCAAATTTTGGTGTAACATCACAACGTTGTCTCCCTATCTCACAATGCAATTCTTCACAGTAAATCCAAGCATATCAAGATTGACATACACTATATCTGTGAAATGGTGTCAAGTAAAGATGTTTAGATTTTTCATATTCCCTCTACATAATAAGTGGATGATATCTTTACAAAAGCTATCTCTGTTGATCATTCCGCTCTTTTTTTTTAAGTAGGTGTTCGTTTAGGAAAAATAATTTATTTGATTCTTTTTTTCCCCTGTTACTGGTTTACGTAAAATATTGCCACCTCATGTACGTGATTTTGGGCCATCGAAAACTTTGCAGAAAACATACGTGACTCATGTACTGAACTTAAATGTAAGAGTAATAAAAAAAAAAGAGCTTAATTATATATATAAGCTTGTCCTTGATGTGCATCGTAGATCCATGAAATTTCTTGCTTGGAATCATGTCATGGTCCACATTTGTACAAAAACAAATCCATTTTTTTTAAGTGTTAAAGCTTTTGAACCGTAGATTATGATTCGTAAACTTAAATCTAATGCATGTCTTCTTGATTTTTCTAATAACATATATTATTCTTTTTTTGAACAAATTTAATAATTGAATTAATAGAATTAACATATTGATTATATTTGAATCACATTGAAACGAATTTAATAATTGAAATTAACATAATTAACATATTGACTAAATTTGAAACATATTGAAAGTTTTATGTATTTAATTATTTTTTGTTATTTATTAAAATAAGTAAGTTAAAAATTTCAAATCTAAAGTATAAATTAACCTTTATTACACCCATACCAATTTTAAAATAGATATAGACCTAATAATATCTAATTTTAAAAATAAATGATAGTAAAAAGGTAAGTTTAACTTGCACCATTTATTTAATCTAAATTTAAAATACTACTTTACCTTGGTATATTTGAAATGGAAATTTTTGTGGTAAGTAATTAAATGGTGCCGTTTTCCGGTAAGTAATTTGAACAATGATCACATATCTTCTAAATGACGCCAATTAATAAAATCATATTATTTTAATTATTAAACAAAATAACATTTGTTTGTTAATTTTGAATAATAAAAATGATTTTGGTTAAACCGATTGGAATCATACCAACTCTCTCCAATCTAAATTTAGTTTAGATTTCCAAATCAAATTAAAAAATGTCATCCTTAATACCTTTTCCTATATTAACTAGGGATTGTACAAATGAGAGTAATCTGCCTTTTAGTGTGGTTATAAGATTCTTTATTTTGTATATTTACCTTCACATTAAAGTTGGAGAAACTCTTACTCAATATTGTTGTTATTGTTATACCTATAAATCTAAAATTTTGTTTTAGAA
>JANKYF010000003.1:15977520-15991138 GCA_029829435.1 Erythroxylum hondense | reverse complement strand
TGTTTTAAGTTTATTTTGATGTTGTTTTATGCTTTATATTCCATTTTAAATATGATATGGAAATATAGTTGCAATTGCATTGTTGGCATTATGCAACTCTGTTGACAAATGATCATATAGCTCATCTAATGTTCGAAAATTGCGATAAAATTTCTTGACAAAACTGATTTTTTTTTGTAAACATATGGAGATAACCCCAATAAACATATGAAGGGCAAATTATTTTTATTTTTATTGAGGGTAAAAATAGTATTATATTATCTTTCATTCCCATTAATGTAACAAACCAAACAACATTATTCGTATTAATACAGAAATCCAAGTTATAAATCAAACATTATTTTTTTATTTTTCATACTCATCCCCTTCTACTATTATACTCATATCTATAGCCAATCTCGTACTCAAACCAAACCTAATAAATATAATTGTGATAATCATAAATATTGTAACTGTAAATATTTCCGTCGGTAATTTAAAACTTTGGACAGTTCTAAAACGAAAAACTTGAATACTTATACAGACATGATTTTGGTGGAGTGAACCTATAAACTGAACATCAATGTTGAATTGTATTTTATGTGAAGAAAAATATTTGGAGACCATTATTTTACTGACTATTATAATAATAAATATCGTTTAGAACGTGCTCTGTGTACTTGCTCTTTCCAACTGCTAACTCTACTGTCCCCGAAAAAGTTGAACCGAAGGTTATCTGGGTATAATCCAATGGCAGGATCGATATTCATCAGATTACACATTCGTGTATTTGTAAGTTTTGCTTTGGTGGGACAGGTGCGGCACGGTTGTTGCAACTTGCAAGTACAGTAGCTATGTATCGTTTTACATATTCCATAATGCATTGAAAATTGTTCTTCGCAGACTCGGAGGTCTCAATATATATTGTGGCAGGATGAGGGTATCAAATGAATAGATGGGTTTACATTTGTATGCATGTACGTAGAACAATAGTGGAAGGTAAAAATCCAACGAGTATAGCTGTAATGTTGGTGGGGGACCGATGATAGCACATCAAGTACATTTAAACAAAAATCAAACCCCACATGGATTCACGGAAGAGCACAGCATTTGTGGTCCAACCATTTAGGAATTGACTTGCTGGTGGAGCCTTGCCATGTTTGTCCATCAGCCAGGTGATGGTTAAGTGTAGATTGTCTCATCCCAAAGAAAAAGTTAGGCAAGGGAGTGATTGTGTGTTGACATTTTTAGTTTTCAACTTGGTAAGTTTTCGTGTAATTTTTAGCCCACCACCTCTCTAAACAGACCGTGAGAAATTGAGAGATTGAGACATGACACAAAATCATACATATATGAGTTGCATCTAAGCCACTGTACTGCATAAGTTTCCTGCACTAGCACAGGATGGATAACTGCAAATGAAAAGGATGACAAAGAAGAGCACCATACATAAAAAGTGACACACACTCGAACTTTGAAGAATGTGATAATAGTGCACTAAACAGGTGGAGAGGTAAGGTACCAAAAGTTGGATAAAAAATGAGGTAATCTTAGACACTAAAAGGAGGTACTTCCAGTAATGACTTAAGCTTCTACTACATGTCACTTTCTCATTTGATTGCGACTACCGACCACGTCTCTATGTCTTTCATTTCAAGCCCTTCAATCATCAACCTCTTTGTGGGGCACTCTGCATACGACTTTAGTAGAGACTTTTAAGTCAATCTAATGAAGGCACAACACAAAACTATTGAAACAATGTCGAGCGTAAAAAACAATATTGGGCAACAGTAATTGCTCCCCATAAATAACTATGTGTAGTCAGTTTCCAATATGTTTCTCCATGTTTTCCATCTTCGGTTTCTAACCAAATTTGCCAGCTATTTTTTGTGGTATGGTACATAGAAACTGGCATTCGTTGTCTGCTTTCTTTCTTTCTTTTTTTCTTTTTTCCCCCCTCTTCTGTAGTTTTGAGTATGTAAAATAATTCATAAGTTTGTATTTTAAATAAATTATATGATAAGTTATTAATTCAAAATTAAACAACTAGTAATAAACTATGACAAAATAAATTCCAGAAAACTTGGAAATCAATTATTGGTAGAAGTTCTTTGGGGAATCCCGTCACTTGAGCTAACCCTTGGCCCTTGCGTGTACAGTTTACCTTCATGGACATCGATGCATATCGTTGAGGTAGGTCAGCCACGGAAAGCAGTTGGCTATCCATTTTTCTCTGGTCCCTTTTGGTGACTCATAATTCTCCTGAAAGAAGCAACTTCAGTTGAAGACTAAACTTAAGAACCATTTGTTTACTGAAGAAGACTGATGAATTGCTAACCTTGGGGACCTCTCAAACCGAGTTACCAAGAATTACCAGACTAAGAAACCCTAGTCATGCTTTGTCTGCAAGCCTTTAACTTAAGTAATGTCATTTATTGAAGAAGATAGTTTGGGATGGTAACGTAAAGTGGCTGGTTGGGGACCATCAAGTTTGATGGAAAATTGATGGGCCTGGTAAAGAAGGGGAGATTGAATGAAGTGGGTCCATCCTCTACTTAGCACTGTCAGATTTCTTTCCATTTTAAGGCACACAACAATCAACGTCACCCATTATGACACGTGGACCTTATACTAATTTTGGGTACTTTTCTTTAAAGAAGTCACGTCTTTGTGGGGCTCTTTATTGGCCTTTGCAAGTTGCAGCTCTAATCCCCTTTGTCAACTTTCTCTCCTTTCTTTCGGCTTACCCACATTTCTTACTTCACCCGGGTAAAATCTCTTCTCATAATACATTCTTTCTTTTTGCTGGATAGTTTGTGTCGATCTCTTTTATGTCTCAAGTGATTAGAGTTTTGAACCTTACCATTCAATCCCTTTTTCCTTTTTGTGGCATTTCAAGATCAATGAACATGAACCTTTTGAAGGATTAAATACTAAGGTTCTATGCAAAAACTGCAGATCGACTGTCAAGTGTCCTGGATTCTGCAGTTTGGACTTTGGATTGGGGGAGAAAACTCTTTAACAAAGGAAGCAACTGGAGTCACCTTTTACACCAATAATGCCCACTTCACTTTTTTTTTTCCCCTCTCAAGTCTCAACTACTGCACATGGGAAAAGCAGGGCCTAAACAGCGACATCCATATTCTCTGCCAAATCTAGTACTATTATTGAAACAAGCACAATAATTAAGTTCCCTTTATATCCATGTTATATGTTTCAGCTCATCTAATGGTTAATTGGGCCTAATCCACACTTCAAATAAAGCTTGTTTGATTTTAGACCTCAAATTCCATTTCATTGTTTCTTAGATGGAAGGAGATTTTGATCACGAAATGAAAGGAATTGTAGCAATGAAGTCCTTTTAAGGTGCTGTTTTAATAATAATTTTTAAAAAAGAGAATCCACGAAACGCTCTATTTTAGTTGAGAGGCGGAAAGATTCTGTCTGGAGGTTATTAGCATGTTTTCTAAGTGATTTAGACCATAACAAGTGAAGTAATGTTAGTAAAAGTCTTCATACTTACTGTGGACGGTTTCCAGATTATTGTCAATGCTAATCACCTTCAATTCCAAAGCAGAAAGGACCTTCACCATTTGTGGACAAATTAAGGATAAACAATCTGATTTTTGGTACAAAACCAGATTTAACAGACAACAAGGAATGTTATAGAGACGTCTGCGTCATTCGTGTGGAAGTAACATATATATTGCGTATATGATTTTAGTAGAAAAGGTCCCAAGGATGCTGCCTCTTTTTATACTTCAGAACGGTACTGTTCACTCCCTTAATTAAGTGCTAATCATAAACTGATTTCAGATACGCGTCACCTTTTTTCTTTTTCCTACACAAGTAAATACCAAAGTATGTTTAGCCTCTTTTATTTTTAATTATGTTCGCATATCTATGTATTCATATGTTATCACAAACATGTCACCAATTGTTCGTAACGAATATGTGCCCAACTTTTTTTTGGGTCATATTTGATGAAAAATAAAAATTAGAGGATTAATTTGTTAATTTTTTTGTAAAATATATACATTATTGTCATTGGAATTTTACGTTAACTTTTATTCTTTCGTAAATATTTGATCAAATTTAATATAAATAATAAAATTAAAATTAAAAATCTAAGGTCAAGAAACATTACAATTTTTTTTAGGGCAATAATTCATGAAAAGGAAGGAATGTGAAGTCCAGATCTTTTGTACAATATTATGGTGTTTTATTGTGTCCAATAAATTTTAGCCGTTTATTTATGTGAATTCTGTGTAGGTCCTGCGTAGATCTCGTGTGAGTCCCACAAAATAAATGATTGAGATTTTATAAACAAAATAAGACAAGATAATATTGGACAAAAGATCTGTTCAAGAATTTGATACGACTTTACTTTGTGCCTTTGCTTTTATCTTGGTGGGCCTGGCAATTAGGAAAATTCTCCTCTCCAGTCTGTAAGGCACGTAACATCAGGTGGAGGGCCTTTCACTGGAAAGTGGAAACAAATAGTTCTGGGAAAAATGATAATATGAGAAAAACATGACAAAAAGGGGTCAACTTTTAAAGGGCCACATAAAACAGAGTTTTGTTTTCCTTACAAGAAAACAATAATATTTCCATTAACTTCATCATAATCAAAATTGTTCTTGTTTTAAATTATATATTATTATTTACTTAACAAATTATAAACATTCCATTTATAACATGAAAACGGAATGTTTATTTTTATATCAGTTTTAAATACTTGTTATAATTAGATTTATTATCTTTAACTTATTGCAATTGAGTTTGCATGTATTTACGTATCAATTTCTATAATGGGTCAAAAAGTCACAGCATTTGAGACATTGTAAAACAGGACGATCACCTCTGCCTGATCTGCACATAACCATTCATTATTCATATCTGTTTCTGGGCCAGACTTATCAGATTTATTATTTGCCGTATGCTACGTGGGAATATGTTCTAAAGGACCCTAATTTGAACGGTATACTACTCATAATATTCTTCAAGTTTAGGCAATAATTCTAAGCACAACATTGATTTTCTTCCCTTATAAATGATTTCATTCATGTCACCATCCTCTTCTTCTGTTTTTGGCAGACATGTACACAGTTTCGATGTCAAGATTTGATGAAGAAAAGCTGAAAGTTTAACAAGTTCATCGCTACCTAATGAACTAGATTTCCACTTGCTTGAACTAACCAGCCTCATTATATCGAGTCATTTACAGTCTTCATGTATCTTGTTTTAAGTAAAGTATATGCAGGTTATTGGAGATAGACAAACGAGGAAAATCTACTGATATAAGCCGTAAAGAGAAACAATACCAGGAACATATTATTTGTATTATTGTTAGTACTGTTTCTACTCAACAGACAGCCAAAACAAGTTTTCGCCAACATAATCTAGATGATCACGAACTCTGAAACTTCGAAGCAGACCCAGTCCTGCTGTCTTATAGCTAATCAAGTTTCCATGCCTACGGATCAAGCCTCTCGAGGTTAAATCGCTCATGAACATAGGCAATGTAAGTTGTAGCCTTCATGTCCACATTTTCATCGCCACCAGGATCACGAAAACTTCTGTGACTCAAACTTACAGCCGTTTGCTGTGGCGCTATACAGCTGTGGCTGGTGCGAAATTCTCTTAAACCATTTGGATTATATGGGGTAGGACTCACTTTGTTGCCACATTGCATTGGTATAGAAGCTTTATTGGCTCGAAACAAGGACTTTGCTAGCTTGCTTCTCATTAGCCCTCCTTTCTTGTAGTTTTTCTCCATACCTGACTAAAGGTTTGCTGTTGTCAGTTACTGAAACTTGTGCCTGTGCTCATTTCTGGAGCCACTTCAGCTCTTATATAGAAGTTGATGTCCCGTGCTTCTACATTGCCATGCCAGGAACAAAATAATTAATACAATATTATTAAAGTCATGTGGAGGCTTTTGATTGGGTGGTTTGGATGATAATAACATTCTGGAGGCAATTATGTGAAGTGTGGATAAGTCTATTAAGTATGGAAGAAACTTTTTGTCGGCCCACAGCCCTTTTGATCCCATCCCAGGTTGTGTATGGCTTAGGATATAATATTCCCATCTCTGTTTCTAGAAAATTTTTAACTTCTTGCCAAGATATGGATTATGGAGAACTTCTGCTGTACTTCTGCATCGATCCATAACAGATACGGGTTTTCTTTTCCTTTGGATGTTCTGAAATTTAAATCTTCATTTTTTAATTAACCCTTTATAGTCCTTGTAAAGTTGAATTGTCATTTCGATTCTTCGCAGATATATTCTTACTCCTTATTAGTAATCTGATTAATATTTGTGAACAGCATATAACCATATTGGATAGCCACCCCAGAAGGCCAAAAGCCGGTTTGAACATCAAACAACAATGTCAACATTGTGCGTGATCTCCAGTTTGGAAAGCATAGAGTTCTTTCTCTAGATCTCTGAGACAACTGCTACTTTTGTGTGACAAAACAAAAGGATAAGAAACCGAAAGTGAAGAGAAGGATAAGACCTAAGTTAAAACCGAAAGAGTGTCAAATAATGTTTTATTCTGCATGTTTCAGGACAGAAAATCAAGTATTCATGGTCTTTTCTGAGTACTTTCTACAGGGCATCAAACATTATCTCTGTCAGTCACTCGTGTAAGGCGATTATCTTCACCTATCTGATTTGTGCGAATATACTATGAAAAGAGCAGACATTATCCTATGCATTGTCTCCAAATTTGATTCTATTTCGATCAAATTTGGGAAATAAAACAATGTTCTGTGAAATTTAATCTAACTGCTCGATAGCTGAGCATAAGCGAGGATAAATATTTCCCATGTTTTATTGGTATTAGAATGAATACAATTAAGGCTGCAAACTAGTATTTGTCGTAGTTGCACTCGTATTGTCTGCAAAACATGAGTTGTGTTTCAAATCAAATCCGTACGAATAAGCATATCCTTTGTCACATCCCACTTTTTTCCTCCAACCTATTAGTTCTCCCTAAGATTGGAATCTAGCTTGCACCCATACAACATGAGGAGAATTTCAAAAATAATATCATAGTTGTTCATCTGGTAAAAACGTAGGTTACCAGTTTGATGTTAGAAGTCGTGTAATAATTAATCTCATTGTATCAATGTCGCCATTGGAACAACTTACTATCTTTTGTTTTGTACAATTCTGAGCAGACACCAGGATAGAACAAATAGGTATTCATCATTTCTATTAGACTAACCTTATCCTTTTCTAGTGAATAATTTTCTTCCTGGGATTTATTATACCAATCGGAGAGTACTTCGTGGTTAGTACTTTTCTAGGTAGAAGACAAGCAGGATAAGGGAATGAAGTATAACGAATAAAGATAAGTTCAAAAGGTTCTAAATCCAAAATTTTGTCAGGTAGTAATTAAATTAAATCAGTTAAAATATGTTTTAATCAGTAAACTTTAATTAAAATGCTAAAAATATTCACTTCAACTTATTTTAAAAGATGGTTTAGTTTAATGTCTGCAGTACTCTGTGAAAATTGAAGTATTATCTAGTTAAAAGCTTACAGAATAAAACATAGCTGTCGTCCATGCAAATATTAGATAAAGAAATTTTTAGTTATTAAAATAACATTTTTCCTATATGATAAATAATGTATAATTGAGGAGAAAAAATAAACAACAGAACTTTTCAAAAAAAAAAAAAAACAAGAGAAGAAAAAGAGGAAAACCTGAAGCACGAATTAGTAGCTTAGTATGCAGCAGATAATAGTAGATTAAAGTGTGTGGAGATTTTAGCAGGTTTAACAAGGGGGGTCAGTCAGGTCAAGCGCTATGTCTTGAAACCTGAAGCAAAGTACCGCAATGGAACGTGCATGCAGTAAGCGAAAACAAAAAGCAGAGACACAGTTATCAGAAAAACGCTACAAGTGCACTTGAAGCTGTACAATGGCCAATGCGTCCAAATCCAATACCACATGATGTAACACTTGACCGACAGATAAGCTACCAGACAGCGATTTTTGTGGTTGTGGTTGAAAGAAAGTCAAATAACAAGTGCGGTATGGTGGTCAAAGATGCCTTTCAAGCTTACGCATATCTGGTTGGAGCTTAGAAGATGGAATTTATGCTTCTCTAACACAGAGCATCAAATTAGGTGGTGAACAACTTGGTTGATCTCAGAATTAGGTAAGTCTCTTTTCATACCCCTTTTTTTTTATCTTCCGAATATCAGAATACTTGAACTGGGATTTATGTGCCTAATTTGAGTATCATCTTAATCAACAAACTTAGAGTTCAGGAAAATAAATTGTCTTATTTTAACCAGTGGAGCCATGTCTGGTCAAGAGAGAACAGCCAACATGAGTACTACTCCCATGAGAACGAAAGCATGTGATGAGATCCAGTGACAGATGACCCATCAGCTCCAATCTGAAACGTAGTTTGGCCATGGATATCAGAACTACTACTTCCATCAAAGACCAGCATAGATCCTGCTGTCTGACTTTTCCTTCCAATACCATCATAGTGAAGACTCGAGAGCAAGGGCAGTGCTTGGGGATTCATTACAGGTTGCATAAGGTGGCTCAAACCAATCTCCGCCGGTGTGTCAGCTGATGGCGGAGATGACAGAAGAGAGAGAGCACGGTTGGAGTTGATGACTCGTACCAACCCATCAGAGAACATTTTCTGGCCACTACTACTATTGGTGGCTATTGTGCAACTGATATCGGATTGAGGGATAGAATCTCCAGGATCCAAGGAACTAGTTCCCTGTAAAAAAGGAAACTGCTTTTCTCCTTTATGGCTGAAGGACAAGGGTTCAGAAAATGGGGTTTTTCCTGGATTGAAGTTTGATGAGTGACTCGTACAAAACGCTGTCTCACTCTCAGTTTTGATAGTCCCAACCCAAGCTGAGCTTGCGGTGGTGGAAAGTGCATGGGAACTACCAAAATGCAAGTATTTTGTACCTGGGAAAAACATGTTTTAAACTTGTGCACTTAAACGTAAGGTCAACAGTCATGAAAATGAAGGAAAAAGTTCCCGACTGATAAGGGAAAGAGAGAGAACTACCAAACCCGAATTTGTCCAGTTCACAAATCGAACCTGGGTGATGGGAAAATAACAAAGCAGGATTTCTGGACATAGAATCTGGCTGAGGTTTCCTTCGACGCCTGTTGTGTCCATCAAGACGTTTTCTGCAGCTTCGTTTTCCTTCATCAAACTCGGTTAACGAATGGAACCTACCAAAGTGGATTTTGAGTTAGCATTCGTGAGGATAATCACTACAACAAGATCCTGTCCGTCCTACCGTTAATCTCACAAGGTAAAAAGCAAAGCAAAGCAAAGAATAATCCATGCCTAAAGGGAACTATTGAAGGCAGAAGAGCATGTGACTAAAGATCTATTGATAACCACTTGGAGAAAAGCAATATTTTTCATGCAAGCGATCGTTTCACAACAGTTAACAAAGCATATAGTTCGAAGAAGCTTTTTTATCTTGATTCTATGTTTATCATTCTTGCCTTCAGCCGATATGCAATTGCAGGACATGCATGACAAGCACGTAGATTAAAGTCCTGTACTCGAGTCGAGATGAAAACATTTCAGAGAAACCTCTATCCAGAAAACTCGAATCAACCTATTCTATATCTATCAAACAGCAGAGAATGCATCAATTACATGTTCAATTTTAACAATTGAGTCAAGGAAAAAGATTCCAACGGTGATACGCAGCTTCCTGAATTCTTGCAGATGGCAATTGGAACGCTGAGGCCCAGCAGAACTTCATCTACAGAACTCATAACGTGGCCAAACCAAGATCTTAGTGCTAAATTTTGATGCTAAACGCCTAAAATTCATGAGCCTAAGAGAAAGCATTGAGGGCAGGTAACTAAGCGTATAAGCAATTAAGTTTTTAACGCTAAACCTTGGTTCAATCAGTTTCTCAAATGCGTCTACATAAGAAAAAGGTAGAAAAGAAGGCCCCCTAACACATGCTCTACTTCTCACCTGCTGCACTGCTGACAGAAGCGTTGCTCGAGACCTCTGATAAAAACCCTTGCAGTCTTGGAGTGAAGTTCACATACTTTATGTCGACGATGATAGTCCCTGCATTTGCTAAGATCAAAGGTGCATCCATCAACCAAGCACGAAGGCACTTGTGTTCCATTGCTAGGAATCCGAGCTCTCTTAGATGATCCCGATGATGATGAATCCATCAAAAACCCCCTCAGAAGATTTAAGCTTTATGTTATTTTGCCCTCCAAATCACCTAAAAGTTCCAAGTTTGAATTCTATAGAACAATGTCCAGTCAATTGACAGCCACCAAAACTACCAGGCACTGCACTTTGAGCAATCTGAGGGATACTTTCAGCTCAACTGCCTTACTTTCCATGGTGCTTTAAAATTATAGCCCATAGAGCACCCTCCTTTCTTCATATAATTCTCTGCTCTGCCCAGCCGTCGCTCTCTAAGTGTTCAATCAAGTCAATTTCAAGAAAGCAATCTGAAATAGAACCGTATAATAAAGATAAAGCTACAAAGATGAGTTATGAGATAGTAAACAAGATAACAATTGATGGGTTAACAAGATACGTTTAAACTTTGACCTTGTCTCCAAGAAAGATGACAGAATGCTCATACAAATGAACTCGTAGCAGTCAGTTGGGTAAGTAGCAAATTCGCAGAGAAATATCAGTAGCAAACGAAAGGGCCATATTAGTAAATTACATTCTAGTAGTAAAATATTAGTTTAGTCCACATGTTCAAACAAGTCACATCATGGTAATCAGCACTCTAATCCCAGTCACACTAGAGGCCTTGAAGAACGACGATATTTCTTTTCATGGAAAATTATATCAGACAGAAAAAGTAAGCCCTTTGCAGATAAAATAACCTGTGAAACAATTTAATTATTGGACAGGATGAATGTATCTAAAGGTGTTTCAAAGCAATTTGTGTGCTAATATAATTCAAATCTCTTCACTAATTCACAAGTGGAGCTACTTTTCTTCGGAAAAAGTTGCCACATAAACTTTGTTGAAGAGATATAAAAGGAAAGTCACCTGCATCACTTAAAAGAGTCATTCATTGAACTTACTTTACACTCTGTCTTCTCTTTTAGAAAATTCAGTCTACATTGCAAGCTACAGGATATAAGGAAACAAGATCTGACCAAGTTTTTTGAGCAGTAACTAGCATTTACAAGTAAAATAATAAAGAGAACATGTTTTAATGACGGGTACCTTGCAAAAACCAGTCTTTGATATCTCCAAGGAGTTGAGAAATCTTGAAAAAAAAAAAAAGGTGACAAATGGAGCAAACTGCAGGTTGGTATACAGGCAAGCAAAAGTTGAAGATCTAAAACGATGGAAAAGTCGTGACAAACCAATTCCAGAGAGTGAACAAGAGAAACAAGAGGACTACTCCAGGCTTGCTAACTCTGAAAAAACGGTTCAGAGATAAGAGTTCGCTGTCTCTGGCAATAACCCAAAAGCAGGCAAGGAGAAGGAAAGTGACTGACTTGGGGTTGTATATTGTGAGAATTGCTGCCAACTGAAAGCGGAAAGTGGATAATGTATTCAACTTTGGAGGTAAATAGAAAGTATGTAAGAGAGAGAGAGAGAGCTAATTTAGATGGAAGACTTTTGGAAAGTAGATAACTATGAGGAGTAAGGAGTTGGGTCTCTCAAAGTCTCCGTCCCTTCCCTTTTTAGGCTTCATGGTCATGGCGATGAGGGAAGGCAAAGTTATAAAATAATGTAAAGCAAGGAAATATAGAAAGAAAAACAAATAAAGAATTTGCATAAGACCCAAGACCAAGAATGAGTGGCGAGGAGAGGGAGAGAGTGCAGCAGTCGCTTTCAACTTTCTAGAGAGAGAGAGATGCTGAGTTTCTTGTGTTTCACATTCCATGATGTTTCTTATTGGGGTTGTAGCAAGTGTGGAGTTCTGCTGTGATGAGAAGTTCCCCACGGCAACTGCTTGAGGAAGCTATCCTCCAAATCTAATTCCTTGGATGTATTGACTTTTCACTAACCCACTAAGGACGATTCATGTATGGCTCCCTTTTTTTACAATCACAACTATTTAATTGCATTCATATGCAATAAAGATAAGATAAAAAGAATCAATTATATAATTATTAATTTAGTTGTTTTTATGATTATTATAACTAAAAATATATAATAGTTTAATAAGAATTATAAAAATCACCGAATTATGTCCCAAACTTTTTCCACATTGAATCGGTTGGATAATGACCCAGAACTGGTCGAATCACCTCAAGACATAGTGCAGATGCAGAATGCACAAGCAAAAGGTTCTAACTTTTTAGAGGGAGGCATGTATGTGCCTTGGTTTGTGGGACAGTGTGGATCAAACGGAAACGGAAATGGAAATGGAAATGATGGACAAAATCGGCCGAAGAATCATTATGGGCACAATCGCGTAAAACCATCATTGCCTCCTGATCCTCCATAAGATTTTGGTCATTTCGAAAACAAATGTTCCTTTGTGAACAGCCATAAATTAACAGAAAGCGATGTTACCGTCAATTTTATTTACATCCTCACTTTTGGCCCTTTAGCTATTTGTCGCCATGATTGACTTCAAAATGGCTTGAAGTGATTTTTATTTTACAGATATGCTGATGAGGTAAGTTACTAATCCATTTTCAAATGAGAATATTGGCAATTTTTTTTAACATACATGAATGGGATGGCTTCTTCATCTCAATATGTTAATATGATAAGACCCTTTTGCATGATAATAAAATCGATCCACATAGAGGGCATTATCTTAAGATAAGAAGACCTCGTAGGGAATAAAAAAATGGGAAGGCCTCTCGTAAAGGAACAGATCCTCTGTTCAATATTACCCTGTCTTATTCTGTCCATGAAATTTCAACTATTTATTTTGTGAGACCCATGCAGAGTCCACGTGGGACCTACACAGAATTCACATAAATAAACGGCTGAGATTCATTAGACACAATAAAACACTATAATATTGGACAGGAGATCTGGACTCCTCTCATAAAGTGGCAGATGCTAATAATTTGAACTAGAGAAAAGGATATATGGAGGAGATTTGGCTTCAGTGTAACAACTACCAAGTTCTTATGATAAAGATCCAAAAAAATGGAAGTGAGAGGCTTAGAGAATGAATATTACCAGAAAGAGAGCGCTTTTGATTAAATAAAAATGAAATGAATATTACCAGAAAGAAAGAAGGCGCTCTTGATTAAATAAAAACGACAATCATCCTCCTCCAGAGTCCAGACCACAAGTGGCCCCACCGAGGTGCTTCACAAATATAGTGCCGCCGCCCATTTTCTTTGGCCTGTCGAGGAATCTTCCACTCCTATTTTCCTTTTGCCTTCTCACCCTCAAAATTCTATTATCACGTTCGGTACACTAAAACAGAAATAAAGAAAAGAAAGTTGCATACATTATCAAATAAAATTCTGAAATAAAATATTATTTTAAAATAAATTTAGCATAGGTATCTATTACGATAGTTATTTTTATGAATAAAATATTTTTAAATATTTATCATTGATTAAGAAAAAAGAGTTCATATTAATCATTTAACTTTGAAGCTAAGTGCACATTAATTTTTAAAATTTTCTTTTTATCAAATTAATCTC
>JANKYF010000003.1:15884965-15899901 GCA_029829435.1 Erythroxylum hondense | reverse complement strand
ATTGATTTATATTGTCTTCGTTAATTTGTTAAATGAACGTTTCGTCTTTCCAGTTAATAAATAGATCTCCATAAATGCTCGCACGTACGATCTTTCCCATGGAACGGACAGGATGGTACCTCAGTGCTGTAGGGTAAGAAAGCAGAATTTTTCTATTCATCAGGACCCAAAGAGATTTCACAGGTGATAATAGAAGTGCGTAGAGTGCGTCATAGCAAACCAAGTGTGTGCATGGACACAGACAATAAAGAGAAAAACCAGTGGGTGCTTTAATCGAATGGCCCACCAACAATCGAAACGGTTACATCTTAATTCTTACATGACCTATAGTTCGTACTATAATTAATTTTTATGGGAAAAGAGAAGATTGAAACTAAAACCTGGAATTTACAAATGTTGATGATCCACATAATGTAAGAAGCTCTTTCAATGCTTCTCTTAGCGTACGGGCACACACCAATACAGTTTTGGCGAATCAGAGCTCATTGATAGATATTTCAATACCCCCTCTTCTCTTGATCAAACTCTTGCTACGAACCAAGTGGTAGGAAAATTTCCTGCAACCTACCAAATTCAAGGGTCAACCTTTTATGTGCTCGATAAGCCAAACAGCGGGTTCTTCAATGTTGACACCTAAATATCAACTCAGCTATTACTAATTATCCTTTTAAGGCCCAAGCAAACTCAACTACTGAGTGAGATGAAATAACGGGCTGTCTCAATATAGTAAGGAAGAAGCTTTAACACTATCAACTAGTTGAGAACTTCCATCTTTTACTTGAGAGAACGAAGAGTTTCAAAACGCTTAAGATTGCTGTGGTGGAAGTTGTCGATCACGTTCATCTAAATCAGCTAATATTAACACGTCTCTTGAGTAATTAAGCATTTGTGCTCCTTATAACATTCAACTACAAAACATATTAAAAATTTCTTCTGAGAAAATACTTTTAAAGTCACAAACCTGAAACCAGGAATCCCCCTTCCTGATCTCCTAAAGCTTCTCACGCCGAGGAATGACCCTGCAAGGCGCAAATGGTGAAAAACACGTTAAGCTTGTTTATACAGCTAAATATGAGATTGTGAAACTCACTGTATTGTTTAAGCAGCTAAATATTTGATTTTGGAGCTCAATGTTCATGGACCAAACTCTCCACACAATGTTGTTAATTATCTAGACGCAGTTGAAAGTTAATAGCTTTAAATTGTCGAGCCATATTTTTATTGCGGTGGTAACTAACTACAAATATATTGCAATACTTTCTCGCAGGAACTGGGAATGGGGACTAAACAAGTTCATACTGTAGAGCGGAGAGAAACGCATCATGGCGAGAATCCTTTACAAGAAATATGCTAAGGCTTTCAGTCAACCAGGCGCCATTTATTCATCTTCAAGCTTATAAATTCATGGCCTCATCTTTTAATGGAATCTCGATCACGATGAAGTTCTCCTCAGGTCTTAGTACTTTAGATAAATTCTTAGAGGTTAAAAATTGAATCAAGATACGCAAGTCATATCTAGGCGTTTACCTTGGCCGTCAGGATCTTTTGGCTGTCAGTGAAGTACTGGTTAGGATGGTTAACTCCAACATCGTACGTTGAGCCATGAATAGCTTCAAATGTCAGTGTGCATGCCAACTGCACGTTTCCATGTTTTTCACTTAAATGGCTATAGTAGAAATAAACAGGTCACACTGGAAAGAAAAATCAAACAGCAAATTGCTGAGTTGCTGAACCTGATAATGTCTATTTCGCACTTTCTCCATTACATCCTCTACCGCGCTACCATTGACCCCCATTCTAAAAAGTGCGGCCCTCAAGTTTTCCTCGCTGTAAACAGGAAAGCCAAAGGTTGATCACTTGTCTCTAATATAGTCAAAATATCACATCCAGGTAGAGAAGGCAATGCCTTCGAACTATCGCAATTCAAGAGACATGCTACCACTGAATCGACTTGATAAAAATATAGAAATTGATAAGAACCATTAATATTATAAAGGTTATTTGATAATTTATAAAAATAACTTAATTTATATTAATCATAATAATCCGTTATAAAAACTACTAAATGAATGACAATGACCACGCGGCTGCTCCTTAAAAATATATTAAATTAGCACGTATCAATTTAGCCTAATTTTGCCTTCATTCATCAAGGATTTTAAAAACGCTTAATAAGACATGGTTTGTCTCGCCGAAAGATAAGCTCTAGGATTTAGGAATATGTACTCACGACAATTGGAATTTTGTTTTTTCAACCACACAATTAAAAACCTATGACACATTGACCTGGTTGCCACAACCGAATAGAGATTGGCACAAGGTGACCCATTGGCCAGCCCCTCAAAAAATGAAAATTGCCAACATTTTTTCTCGTAATCAATATTCGCTTCCTTCTAAGCCAACCCCCAACTGTAACCCTAATGACAGCTTTGGTCGAGTTGGTAATAAGAACAACTGTGACCACAAACGCTTTGCAAGTGTGTCGTTATTCTTCTTTACCCAATTGCACGCTCATAATGGTGCTACTGAGAAACTAACCTGAAATGTCGATAAGGACAGCCGTGATGATCTCCTACACCAGGAGTAGATGAGATTATCTTTTGACAAGAATAAGGTGTGTAATCCTGCAAAAACCAAAATTATTTAGATTGTCAACCGCTGAACGAACTACTTGCACCGAACAATCTCAAAGGAAACTATTCATCACGGATTTTGAAGTATGTGACATGACGATACCTTTGGCTCCACACGTGTCTTGTGTTACTGATCTAACCAATGATGCATTTCTAGATAGCAATCTAAAGCGATGATTGATACATAAATATCTAAGTTGATTAAGTCCAACATCTTACCGTTCTCTTCCCTTCTCTTCCATAATTATGGCGTATACTGTATGCATATTCTTTGTCGAACCTTTCTGCCCCAACCTACGATAAAAAAGATTTAAGGGCAGAGAAATCAATGATTTGGGTGCGTATCAACATTGGAAAAGCTCATTTTGCGAGCAAACCAACGTGGAAGAGGTGCCTTCAATACTCTTTTCTAAGCCATTTACATGATGCCATGCATGCTCTGATTACAGAATAAGAGAGCATATACCAGTAAACTCAGATTTTCTTTTGTTATATAAGCAATTACGACACAAATAAAACTAGTATTAAGCAGGAACTAGGTCCATATTTTGTCCTACTCACCTTGTGGGAGAATTCTGCCTTCCAGAACGTCAGTGCATCATCTAGATTCAACCCTACGCCCTAAAAATGCAGAACAAAATTTTAATCTAAAATTTCCATGCTTAACAGATAGTAATATACTAATAACTGCCATAATGAAGCTCTTCGTCTTTTGGATTGCCACACATTACGTGGTGGAAACAAAAGGTACACAATCAGAGAGAGCGGTTTAAGTACCAGGGACATAAATATCTCTAATTTAGTCATGTTTTAGACCACCCAAGCATTTGGTCACGTAAATAAGAAAGGGGGAGAGAGAGAGGCTCTGGTCAAGAAGTAGAGCCATAATACTCGTTAAGCATCCATAAGAATAAATATGGGAAGCAGTTCCTGGTCCTCATAAAGAAGAAACAGATATACAACCTTCAAAAAGAGACCCAATTGCATCCTCCCTCCATGCTTCAAATGATGATCCTCTCTAAGCTGCACAATATTTCATTTGAATTGAGCAAACAAGTGAAAAGAAATGATGAAAAATATATGTACTTCGTTAAGGAACGGAAAGACCTTATATCAAGAGTCTAAAGAAGCTGGAAAGAATAACCACATGCTTAGTTAAACAAAAGGAAAAGCACCAACTTCTCTTACTTTTTCAAACAGGTGTCTCATGCACAGCGGAAATGAGCTTTTCGCTACTTGGTCGATGTCTTTAATGGATATTTCAGCGAACTCTTTCGACTGTGAGGCAATTAACCAAGTTTGTAACTTGAATAAACAACCTTAAGGCTTAAGGTAACTGGGATGACAATAGGCACGAGAAAGTACCTGAGAATAGTCAGGACCCAGATAACTTGTACATAAGGCCTCAACGATCTAAATGCATAAAGAAAATGTCATGTAACACAAACGAAACCGAAGTAAAGTCAATTAAATTGCAATATTCGTACTAAATGCTGACCGGTGTAAGTCGATCCTTCTCATCTTCTCTGATGGTAGACGTCCACTTCCTGCAAAATAATCCTTTTTACAATTTATAACTTTAACAGTTGAAAACTCGTAACAAATATGAATTGATTGGAATTCTCAGAGTTATATCAGCCAAAATCTGGTCTAAACAAAAACTTCCACTCTCGCAACAACTAATATTCTATTCAATTTAGCCCTGAACAAACAAAAAAATAACTTTTGTAGCTTCCCAAAGAAGAACAACCTGTTTGTTAAAATTAGCGCTTTTGATAGTAGACTGCGAAAACGCGTAGCAACAAGGGAAACAACCTGAAATTTAAAGCACGCTAACGTTAATCATATTTCTGGCTATCCCCACAAAAAGTTGAAAAGGAAGCGTCAATATTGCCTGATTCTTGGCCACATAAGCATGCCCTTTGTGGATAAAAACTCTGCGACCAGCTACCAGTTCTGGAACTTCTTCAAATGGTACCTGGTGTTAAGACAGTAACGTAGCCAATGTGGGATAGAACCACATTCAAAGTCATAAAAGTACAAAAGTCCTTTGACCGAAGCATGTCAAATTCTTAAAACTAAAGAAAAATGGTGTGGCACACACACATTAGGTATATATCAATCACATCCCTAACAAAAAATTATTGACGTTTAAGTGATCAGCAGATACTTCCAACCCAGAGAAAAATGACGTCTCTAAGATATTCGGTTTATGGCGAAACGGTACGAATTTGGACTAATTTGATAACAAACTTTCTCCCCCAAAAGAGATCATCAAAAGGGCAGGGATAGAGGAAAAAGAGACTTGACTCGCCCCTCACCCCTCAACCATGCAAAAGAAGCAATAACAGAAACGGCAGCAAGAGTGGAGACAACAAGCACTTCGGCAAACAGCAACGGCATATTCAACTTTGGATATGTCTTAAGCACCATTCTCCCATATTAAATAAAACCAACAGGCAACTATTAGCTAAGATAATTGAATTCACGAACAGAATAAACATTGTAATCAAACTTTTAAACGAAATATGTAATCAATTAAAGGTAAACAGACCTTGTAGAATATGTCGCCAGCTGTCGGATGAGAAGAAAAAAGAAAATATAAAACTAGAGTCAGGCGTCAGGACATCGATAGAAGGGAAAAAAGAAAAAAAAATCCAATCAAGAGTCTTTGAACAATGTTAATACACAATGCTTTCATTTCAGATCCAAAAGAGAGAGTTCAATTTGTCATTGGTCTACAATAAGATTACTGCCGGTAAGGTGTGAATTATGCATGTAGCAAACACTATTAAAATTGCAAAATAAAAACAACGAAACAAAAAGTTGATCCGTTCTCACCAGTGGGTAAAGACTGTCCAAGTAAACGTGCAACCTGACCCAATTTATCTTTTATACTCTGCACATAATCAAATCACAATAGCTATGCAATCAAGCATTGAATCAAGGATTTCAACTGTGAACATTGAAGAAATTGGTACAACTTATAACCTCGAACTCTGCAGTTCTAACTGCCTTGTAAGGAAGGTCAAGCTCAGCCATTAGCGCTTTCTGCATACAGAATGATGATTGACACAGACTCTAAAAAGCTTCATCAGATATTTAGCCAATCTATGAATGTCTCACCTGAACTTCAGCAGTCTTCCGCTGAAATCGGTAGCGAAACAAAGCTGTCTCCATAGAAAGGAACCATTTCCTCAGATCCTCACTAAAGAACCAAAAGAACACGCAACATAAAATCGATCTCGAAGTTGAAAAAGTCAAAACAAGTAACAAAAAATAAAAGCTCAAAAGCTTACGTTCTGCAATAAACCAAACGCAGGACAAAGTGCGATATAATATCCTTATTGATAACTTCAGATGCCAGTGGATGCCTCATGTTCGCTTTCCAAAGATCAAATACCTGTTCAAAAATTCTACGGGTTCAGAAATTTCTAGAAACCTGTAGTTCTGATCGAGAAAAATCAAAGATCGTCACCAGTTTGTCCATTTCTTCAGGTTTCTTTCCGCGAGACAATCCATCGGATATGGCTTTAAGAACTGCAAAAAACAGCACTAGGTGAAGGACTAGAGAATTAAACAAACAAGAAACATAAATGCAGGAAGAGGAGACCTCGGAGGCGATCGATGGCGTAGAGCTCGAAATCTTCGAGTCTGACTTCGAGAGACGGGGCGGACCGGTAGAGGGGGAGGGTGGTGAAGTCGTCGTTCGAGGGAGGCTTCGACTGAGGTCTAAGCATGTCCATCTTTAGAGCTTCTTTTAGTTTTGTGCCTCTTGTGCCTATTTCCGATTCTTGAGCAGGAGAGGAGCAGAGACCAGAGAAAGAAAAGGAAGCCTAGTTGGATAATTTTTATTTTAAAAAAATTCTGACATTGGGATTTTTCTTCCTTTTCTTTTTACGGGCGCCAAGAGCCGGAACTGATTTGAATTGGCGGGAAAAGAACCAACCTGCAAATGAAATGGATGCTAGGCCCAATTTTCTTGTCTTCTGGACCTTCTCCAGATTATATTTTGCTCGGGTATAAATATAATAATAGTATTTGTAGCAGTATAATACTATTATTCGGAAATATCTCTAGGCTGAGAAGTATAGACAAAAATGAAATGATAATTGGACTAGTCAAGATTCAAACAAAACGGCTGCCTTGGTTCTTTTCCTTTTTAGTAAAAAAAGATATCAAAACTCTTCTGTAATTTTTTATAAGTTATTTAAAATTTATCTTACAATATTTATATTTTTTATATTTATATTAATATTTTTAAGATTAAGCGAAAAAAGCTTCATATTCATTGCGCTTCAACTTTTACAAGGAGTACGAGAAAGATTACAGTACCGATGACATTGCTCAATCTAATCTCATTCTTTGGGACATTCTCCAGTTTTTCTCATTACACAGGATCTGGTCAATAACTACACAATTCGCATGCCTTCATGCATCGAATCTGAGGATTCAAAACTACAGAAATGCCAATGTACAGTAACATAGTAGAATGAAGCGCCGGAATGGTTACCAGGGACATTTAAACGAATTGCCAAGAATTGGAGGCCGCAATAATGGCCATGAACTTCTTAGAAATATAGTTTGTAGAAAATTTCTAACATTATATATATAAAGATGTATTATTATCGCATCCTTCACCTAAAGCCCTACTGTCACTGGTCATAATTTTTTAACCAACGTAACACATACAAGGAATGCCAAATATTTGCATGTTTGAAACCTTTCTCAGATTGTCTCTACAAAAATTTAGTACCAACCTTGGCACAACCTTCATCTGACAAGGCTTGGGTAGTACAACCAGTCTTCAAGGAACTCCCGAGGTTGTATAAATTTATGCTGACAAGTATATCATCTCTGGGCATATTGCCTGTTTTAACCCACTCAATGGAGTACAGAACTTGTTACACTGCGTGCCCTCTGCAGAAATGGTGGTCGCTGCACAGTGGATGACCCATTGCTTGCTACTTCAGGAATATGGAAACCATGGGAAGTCCCAGGATTGCTTGAAGCCTCTACCACTCCAGAGATGCCATTACTCGTCTGGAATAGAAACGAATTATTAAAACAACAGATGCCATAACTGAACAACAATCAACAGAAGCGAAGTTCAAGCTATTAAGGTAAAAGATTGAAGATTAATAATATCAATCGCTTTCATGGAACCCTCTTCTATCCACAAAAGAGGGCATATCAACAAACCTCGAGAGATCCATTAGAAACACTAGGTGTTGACGGTTCAGGTGATGGAGGCGGCAAGGAGGCAACCTAAATACACATGAAGAAAATAAGTGTGATGATCACAATCACACTAGATGTGAAACATATCAAGCACCTCAGTAAAAGCAGATTAAGGTTAGGGCCGAAGGAACAGTATAAGAAATGTAAGATTATATGTGCATATGCATCAACTTAAGCAAAGGCTATGACTATTGTTCAGACGCCATCGTCTAGAAGAGAACTATTACCTTAGGTGAGAATGTAATTTGTGAACTCGATTGCAAAACCTACAGAATTTGAGAAACGTGATTAATAAATGGAGTACTGAGATTCTGGTAGTTTTTTGGTTGAACAGAATATAATTTATAGACAAAATATTTAGGCTCGCTTCCACATTAATACACCAATTTGAAAATAAATTAGCTAAAATGATAATAATATGGAGAATGACAACATCCAAGATCATGTCTTTGTACACATGCCTGAATATTCTCTTTACGTGCATTATTCTGCAATTCATCAGCAACTTCACACAATGCCTGTACTCCTTGAACAGTCAGATTCTGAATATAAAATTGAAGGAAATTATTAATGACCATCAAGAAGCATCAACAAATCAAATTTTGTAGGATTGTAAAAGAAAATTACCTGTTTTCCTTCGATCTCACTTATTTTAAGTTCCTAAAACATTTTTTAAAAAAGGTATCAACTTCACATGTAGAAAAGTCTTTTCACAAATTACACCAGCATCACATATATTCAACTGAAAGAGATCTTACCAATGTTTCAACCACATCAAGGACATAACGAACATCATGACCAATCCTTTCTGATTCTTGGAGAAGATCAGTAACCTGAACAAATTAAAGGCTTTGCATAAGAATGAAGAATCAACCCAAAAAAAAATCCTAGCCAATATGTAAACCAGACCCACCCTGCCTTGTGTATTAGCAGTCAGTTGTGCAACCTCATTCAAATTGGTATCAACATTATCTATGCTTGAAGACAATTCCCTCCTGGTTGTCTATTAAACATAAAATTTACAAGAGGGTAAGCAATCTCAATGTGAAAAATAGCACAAGTAACATGTCAAATACACCAAACCAAGTATTGGTCATGATGCATCCTCAGCATAAAATACTGAAGTCATCAATTTTTAACCACTTCTTTCCTAAAATTAATCAAGGTAACATGCACTAAGACTAGATTGATCATTGTCTTTCTGCAATTTACAGTTTTGATCCAGGTCCAAGCACTTATGGCAAAATTTAGGGGAAAAGAAACTTGCCCGAATTGATGAATAAACATTCTCAAGTTGTTGGGCTATAGAAGTGCATGCTTCAGGTAGCGCCTTGTTGCAAACATCATGTCAGGAAGCTTCCAGCCCTGAATATACACAGGGATACAGGCAACATCAAGGAAAACCATAAAGATAAAAATGCATTCATTAAGAATACAATCAGATAGGATATAAATTAAACTCAGATTCAACAGAAAAAAAGGGGAAAAAAAAGAGTGCAGCTATCAATCTACTAAAACCAGAGCATTACCTTCCACCAGAGATAGCCATATCCAACTACTCCAATAACAATAACTATGACATATCTGCTAGAACCTGCACATTACAAGCACATCAAAGAATATTTGGGAAAAAGCATCAAGCAAGAAATAAAATATATCAAAAGAATCTAAACAAACAGAAACAGTTAACAGCATATACAATTTACCCAAATAAACCACAAAAACTAAAGTTATAATATCACAAACCAAATGATTCTGTCGATCAATGCATAAGATAATGTTCAAATTCAAACCTTTTCCACTTCCAGATACAATCGTGATTGGCCCAGAGGATCTCATTGTTTGAAGCTCCCGCTTTATTATATCAACCTATAAAAGATAAAACACCGAAGCTATAAGAAAATGTTGGCATAAACCAGTAAGCAAATGGCATTCTTATTAACAAAACATAAAGGCATGCTTTGCAACAAATATAGAAAGTTAAAACAGATCAAATTCAACATAATCAAACTACATATTTTGCAAGAAGAAAGGAGAAAAAAGAAGAATTAAAAAATTCAATCTTAAACTATTCAAAATGCAATTGTAATGAATAACCTAAGCAAACTCAAATATTTATCAGAATCTTTTAGTGTTCAAGGTGAAATATTCTTTTCAATAACTTCTCTTCACATAATTTCACTACTGCTTGGAAATCAAAGCATAAATTGTTGTGATCATCCTCACCATGTTTTCCATGGATTCACAAACATTGAGCAACTCAACACGACGCTTATCCCGTATTAGTTCTGATGATAACTAAGTAGTTTTGACAGTATCCAAAAAGTAGAGTGACAACATTTTAATTCAATTGAACAATATCTGACTGAAGACATTGTGTTCATTGAACAGGCAGACTCAGTTTTTTCTTTTCTGTTCATTTTTTAGTTTTCTATTCAACAGTAATGAGAGGGAGAAGGGGTGGCTTTGGCTCCAAAATATTTCTGCCAGAAGCAATTGGGTGGGCCATAATCCATATGCCATACTTCAGCATAAATTCATTCAACAAAGGAACATCTAGAGAAAATATAAGTTATGAAAACCTGATCTTTGATAGAGTCATGTGGCTTCCTAGCTGATGAAGTAGATTTAGAATTACCCCCTTGAAGAGTTTTGAAAGCAATCTATGTTACAAAATAAATATCTTAGTAGGCAGTTTAACACACTACAAAAAGAACTAATAAAAGAATAGCGGCTAAATTTCATGTGTCAACACATTCATAATATTAAGTCATATATATACACCTTTAGAGTGCCCGATATAAAATCAGAAACATTTGACATGCGCCCCTCGCTTGCAAGAACTGAGCCTATAATACCTAAAATGAATAGATCAAACTGATTAAGTGAGGAAAAAACTATTCCCGATTAGCATCTAACAAGGAGTCAATGTAGGTTAAGAGTAACAGTTTTGTGATGCATTAAACCTGCCTGCAGACAATTTTTGGAACAAGGTTTTAGATTGCACATAGCTGAGTCATTATAATAGCATGAAATAGGCTATATGTTTCAGCATAATTGAACAAACATAGTGCTGCAGTCACAATTTATGTGGTTACAACTAGGAAAAGGAAAAAGCATAAGGTTTCAGTAAGCCCCCAAATTTGAGTCTGAAACTGAACATAACCCCTAATGGTACCCAACATTACATTAAGCCCCTAATATAAAAAAGGCAGAAAATTGTAGTCAGTAATTAGATGAAAAATGTAGGCCACATCATAAAAATTAAAAAAGTTCCGTTTACCATCCGTATAAAGAGCAAGTTTGTTTGGTTTTGTAAGGTACTCTTCAGAACTCATTTAAACGGTCTGAATGAGCTTGGTTGATCCTTTTTCACAGAAAATGAGTGAAAGTATTAAAAAGGCACACCCAATTGTAAATTCCCCATAACCTTACTCCTAAACCCAATCTCATCTTATTCATAACGCAAAACCAAAGGCATTAGCATCTAATAGAACCACCAACATAGCCGTACTCTGATCATATAACACTAAATTAGACTATTTTGGCCAAAATCACAGTAAGTCAAACCCATTAACGTCCCTCTTTTCTGTTTCATTCATAGCCACTAGAAACCAAGTAACCCGTGAAAATATAAGCACCAAATCTATTAATAAAAAGGGTCGAATCATGCAATTCATAATCTAGGGGTTTACCCAAAAACCCTAACACATCAACAAAATAAAATCAAATGCAATTCACGATTCCCAGCTACTCAAAAATCACGCGCACTCAATTTAAATCCACCAAGGAAGAAAGTAATAACCAAGATTAACTAAGATACTAATAAATAAATAAATAAATAACCTGCACTGGCGAGGATTGCTATTTTACCCAGACCCATAGCCATAGCTAAGAGTCAGAAACTGTAAACACGAGATTTGGAACTTTATGTCAGTTAGAGACTATAGAGTGCCCGAATACATAACGATGGAGAAAGAGGCAGTGAAATATTTGGCAAGATTGGCGAACAAGGAATGAAATTGGAACTACAAGAAAAGTCCCACTCGAGCTTAACCCTATCTGGGGGATGCCCCTTTCAGCTGCTGTTAATATCAATTATGCCCTTCTTCCTTAACGAATATCATCATCATCCATTGCCTCCAACTTTGGTTAAAACAAAACTGTCAACAATTCGAAAACAATTTATTGATCATTTACTGCATTTGTATATATGTATTGAATAGTCATATTTATAAACATGTACAACATATGGAAATAGGAAACATGAAACTCAAAGTTCAAGTTCACAAACACAAGTTGAACCACCAAGTTACTGTCACTGTCCTTCCAAACATAGATACATGTACAGCAGCATATATTGCCATTTATCAGTTTAATACAGCAAACAGACATAAATGCATGCATGGCCACGGTTATAGTAACTAGCAAGTTAACAGCAAGCGAAAGGGCCTTCGTTATTAATACTATGATGTACCCAATACCACAATGCCATTCCGTAGATTAGATATTTTGAAGAATATCTTGAACATGTTAACATCTTTTTCAACACAATAACAATACCTCTCTGCAACCTATCTACCATTTTTTTTTCTTTCTCAGAAATCAAACGCCATTAATCACCAGCTTAATTTTATCATTTCGTTTTTATGAATCAACAGAAGCAAGAAGCCAAAAGAAAGTAACAGATAATCTATATCCAAAGGTATTGTTGCTTATTGGTGCTGAACAAGAATATGAAAGATATCATTCATGATTATGTTTTATTGCTCCTCTTTTCTTCATTAAAAGTACCAATGAGTACTATAAACTGCAAATAGGGGCTGCTGAAACTTTGAATTGAGAGTGAGCATAAAGTACAATGAAAGTAAATGAAACATCTTGGCATTGAAACAAACACTTAAATCAAACTAATAGGTTTCTAGAAGTTACTTCTAGTGTTTCGGAATTTACTTCTTCGACATTAACCTTGAATCTTTCTTGGTAATTATATGTTAGCTATTTGATTCTTTACTTAACTTTTTTCCTTTACTTAATACTCAACCAAGTGTGACTACAAAAGCATGATGAGCATCTTAAGGCCTACATCCACTTGAACTTATAGCTACGGTATGTCCCACATATTTTCAATATTTACTTGTATGTTTTCTCCTAAATTTGCATTTCTGTTTTCCTGGTTGAACAATGTAGTGGATTGCTTGCACTTAAAAAAAACTATGATCATTTACATCTTTAGATTCTTTGGTTGGAAGCTAGAATTGGTGGATCTTTTATCAGTACATTAATATTGCATTTGAGTCTATGAATTTAAGCTACTCTTCTCAGGCTTAATACACGGGCTTCTTAGAAAAGCAGCCCTTTCTTAGAATCAAGAAAATTGATTTCTTTCAGATAACAATTCCTTTTGAAATGTCTTTGAAACATATGACATAAGCTTTGTGAATGCTTCTTTTGTTTTTTTAATCCTATAATTTCAAATTTTCTTGGCCAGTTAGGTTATACTGTAGACACAGTGCACAATAGGGCTCTTTGTATCAGCATGTTGTTCACTTATCAAGAAGCAATGCAAATTCCTAGAACATTTAAAGTAGTAATCATCAGGAAAGACAAACATGTATATATATGTAAGGAAAAAGAGTTGTGATCTTTTTGAGTTGTGAAATATGAAATAAGGGGTAGTTTGAATCAGAGGAAAAATCAACTTGCCATCTTTCTACACATTGCAAACATTTATGTTGGTTTCATCTTCATCATATCTTTTTTTTAAAAATAAATCTTCATCATATCTTGTGTGTTTGTCTATATTTTCCTGAATATTTTGGGTGTGAGACTAACCATACCAACGGTGAACTAGCATATGAACATTGCAAAAAGTCCAGGCTTCATCTTCCTGAAAGTTTCATATACAGCTCATGATAAACAAAAACAAGAAGAAGAAACTTATTAAAGACCTATTGATATTGTTCCAGATTCAGACATCTATATATATATATTGTTATTGTCAAAGACAAGATCATATAACAAAAGAGCTGGTACAAGTTTTTCTTTGGAGTTTCTCCTCCATTTTCCAATAAAGTACATCAGATCTTCACCAGTTTGGATGCAGGAAAAGTTGAGTACCAGACACAAATTAATGCTCACTCTCAATTCAAAAAGTTTCACTTTAAACCTGAAAGATTTCACTTATTCAATAGCAATGTCCTGATATGTAATTAACTCATTAAACTAATCCGGGATTTGTTAACTGTAGTCTGTACCAAGTCTGCTTGGCGAATCAACAAACAAAATCAACTAAAAGCTTTTCAGATGTTTTGTTTTTCTATGTGCTGTTTAATTCTCAGTTGTTTATCAGTTGACTATAGCTAAATGAAGAAGTTCCTGACTTCTCCTTTTGAATCAAGACACAAATGTAATCAAAATGTAATCAAAATGGTTTTTCAAATGTAACAAAGCACCAACTGGTACTGGAATTGAATGGGAAGTTTAATCAAAATCAGTTGCAGATGGATTTCGTAATTTGGTATAAATAACTATCAATGAACAATGACGCACGAAACCAAACTAACAATGAATAAATCAGTGGCAGATGTATTCTCAACCAATGAAGCACGAAACCAGACTTCATACAGATCCCATCACCCAAACCAATGAAAACGAACAACGAAGACTTTCAAAATGAAGTCTAACCTAAGATTGACGGACGACGGTAGCAGTCGGGGTTGGAGAAGACCGGATCTCCTTATACAGATTCCAAAGCTGGCTAAAACAAACGGAATCGAAACACCCACAAAAGTATTAGAAGGTGTATGCAAAAGATTCGGGAAGAGGAGACATGCAAGAGGCGACAAGCATCTGAAAAAGAAACAACAAAAAACCTTACCGTGCGTAGACGAGAAGAGTAGCGGACACGAAGATGACCAAGGAAGAAAGTAATAACCAAGATTAACTAAGATACTAATAAATAAATAAATAAATAACCTGCACCGGCGAGGATTGCTATTTTACCCAGACCCATAGCCATAGCTAAGAGTCAGAAACTGTAAACACGAGATTTGGAACTTT
>JANKYF010000003.1:15457799-15470855 GCA_029829435.1 Erythroxylum hondense | reverse complement strand
AGTTTTATCTTAAATTAATACGTAGTAGTTTGAGATAATTGTAATAAATAATTTTATTGGATATTAAAATTTCTTATTTTATATATTGGGAATTAGAATTTTATGCATTTTGGTTATTTTTATATATTATATATATATTAATAATTTTTATTTGCTTGTCTGATAATATCTTAACAATAAATATCTTTATCATCTGTGACAACTTCTATTTTATGGCCACCAATGCAAAAATTTATATCGATTAAGTAATTAAATTGTTAAATTTAGTTATATTATTTGTGACAAACACAAACACATTAGTGATAAATTTATTGTAACATGTATTATGTATTTAGTGACAACATTGTTGTAATATATAACTTTCATACTTGTGACGAAAACTTTTACATAATATGGACAATGATGCAAATTTCTTTTACAGCTAATGTAATTCTATTGATGAATTGATAGTTTCATTTGTGATAATAATAAACATAGTTAGTGACAATACTTTTTGTAAGAACCAAATTTTATTTTTGTGACAAAATGACGTTGACACCATTTTATTAAAATATTAGTGACCAAGAATCAATGGACGCTGATATAAAAATTATTAGTGACAAATACTTTGTCAATATTTATAATTAATTTAGCGGCGATAATGTTGTCACAATAAAATAAAGTACTGTTACGGCTTTATTCGTCACTGTTTTATGTTATTTGTGTCAACAAACTTGTCATAAATATATGAAATTGTTGTGACCATATAGTGTTGTCACACATTCCATTTGTTTTAGTTTTGAAACTTTTGTCACAATATTATGAATAATTATTACAACTTTATTTGTCACTATTTTACATTATTTGTGTCCAAAAACTTGTCATAAATAAATATAGTTGTTGTGACCTTATAGTTTTGTCACATATTTAATAGGCTTTAGTGTCGGTAATTTTGTCACTATAAAATGAAGTTGTGTTACAACTTACCTCGTTACTACTTCATATTATTTGTGACGATAAACTTGTCATAAATATTTGAAGTTATTGTGACCATATAACTTTGTCACATATTTAACAAATTTTAGTGTCAGTATTAGTGTCACAAAAGTTTTGTATAACTGTGACCATTGTTTAAATTAGTCACAATTTTAGTAATGACGAAGGTATTTGTGACGAAAGGTGACGACTTCAAATATTGGTCACTATTACTAATAGTGACAAATATTACTATTTTTAGTTACAACTTTCACCTTCACTAAAAACATAATTTCTTGTAGTGATAAGGTGAAAAGGAACCTTAATCTTACTCGGATCATCTCCAAATAAAATAATATAATACACCAAACAAATTTTATAACTCAAAATACCCTACTTTATTATTTGATAACTTTAAAGAGGCTCATTCATAAAAATACAAGACATAAATACTCAAATGATTAAAAATATTGAGAAATATGTGTAAAATATAGCTAAATACCTCTTGATGTTAAAACTAGTGAGAAAAAGAGGTATTTATAGGTTTTAGGATCCCTACTAGCTGTTAGAGCCAAAAAAAAATAGCCATCATAAGGGCTACTTATTGTGCGTTAATGTAACATCCCACTCTCACATGACCCATACCCGACATCCTGAATGATATCTGAGTACGAACTCCATAAGAGAGGCATGCTAGAGCAGTCATATCACTAACTTAACCTTGACATCATCACTCAAAGTGTAAATATCACAATATTTTAAAATCGAATTCCTCATTTCATTTCATAAAACCCAAACGCATATACATTGTAGCTTTCAAAATATTTATACATGTACATTATCGAAACCTAATACAAAACACGCTACATGAAAGAAGAATTATACAAAAAGTTCTAACTAATTTTTCAGTCACAACTGACCAATCTTTGAGCCATTTATTTGATCCAAAAGTACAAGAACTAGGTTTCCTGTAGAGTCTTTCTCTGTCACTACAGTGCTGGCCCTTGCCCAGGGCCCATGACGAGGAGGGGCCCCTAATTTTATGGTAAAAACTTTTTTAAAAAATATAAATAAAAGAATATTAATCAGCCATAAAATTAAGCTAAAAAAGAATTACCCACAAGATAACAACACAAACCTAATAATTGAGTAATCTGTAGGCCCATTAATGATGCATTTATTATGTCATTCCTTTCGGAGCTATTAACACATTCAGTACTGGAAAGGGGCTCATTCTCATCCCTTTCTCATGGTGAGAGTCTCATTCAATAACATATTGGTCAATCAAGTCGCAGTATATGCTAGCTCATTTCCTATCAATTGCATAGATTTTGTAAAGATGCCACGTTTCTAGAAGAAAATTAAATATTATGATCATTTAATATTTGGTTCAGTATGCACACTTATAAATTGAGTCATTTATGTTTCATATAAACATGTAAACTTAAGCATACTGCTGATTTATTAGGGCATTTCTTTTATTTCGTTCAATTTATTAAGGTCATTTTTTTATTTCGCCCCGGGCCTATAAAACGATAGGAACGGCCCTGCAATCAAGCTTCAACTATGGTCTTTTGGAGCAGACCTAAATTTTAATGATTGAACCAAAATCAACCAAGTCATCACCAAACCTACGTAGTTCGGGCCTATGAAACAACCCTACAATCTCAGTCTGGTAAAATCAGATCCCTACCCCTTCTCCATTATAACAGAAGAGGAAGGAAACAAGAGCTAGTGGACTATTGTAACAAACTTCTGCGAGAGAAACCAGGACAAAAGCCATCTGTTTTGGGCATCGAATTGGTTACAGTGTTTTTGTCTCTTTACATGATGAGCTCACACTTTCAGAGAGTTAATGATGGTAGCTTGGTGTCGAGACTTGGAACCAGTAACAGAAACAGATGCAGGTTCTTATGTTTTTGAAAAGTCTGTATACTTGTATGTCATATCAATATCGCTAAACTCAAAGAGAGACCATTTCATACCGTTGTAAGCGCATAACACGACATGTTAGTTCTCTGTGCTCAAGGCTTCGATATGGGCTTCCCACGTTTATGAACGATCTGGAACGTTTTCCTTAGTTAGGAACCATTAGAGCTATAGTTTTTAAGTTAATCATAACACGAAAGTTGCCCCTCAAGGGGTGGTAAACTGGTAGAAGAGCACTCTCTGAACAGTCTCTAATTATAAAATTTGGAGTTCGAATTTCCGAATTTGAGCATTGCTTTTAGGGTATTCACCCCAAAAAAAAAATCATTTTACGAGTCTACTGTTATTCTATTGGATAGAGTTCATGATTTGGTTCTAAATTGGGTATGCTCTTGGCCAATTACTATCATCACTATGCAGTTGGATCTCGTTTGAAATCAAGGTAAAACCAAGGAAATGATTCCCCAAATAATTGAGAATTAAAGTTAATTGTGCTTGGAAAAACCCCTGAAATGAATCCAATATGTCAAAAGATAAGAAGAAGTAGATTCAAGTACTTGATCATTACTCCACGTAGTTAGGGTCTAAACCATGTTTTTCGTTGCTTATGGGCTATAGTTTTTTTTTTTTTTTTGATATAAAGGAAAAAGGAGTACACCGGTTATAAAACAAGTTTGGGGAAACAGATCCTTGATATATCCTCTAAAAAGATACTATAGCACTCGATAGGTGTCAAATCAAAATAAGTGACACTAATGTCGGATTGGCCTGTCTGGGTGACGAGTCAGTTTACGCATCTGTTGCTCTCTCAATATACGTGTTGATGAACAACATATCAGTTCCAATTGAAGAGTTCAAGGATACACATGATTAGTGGGTTGCGCGTCTGAGAGCGGTATCCGAGGAAGAGAGGATCTTATGTACCGTCAGCGAATCTACTTCTAATTTAATCCAACGGAAGCCTAACTTCCAAGCGAGCGAAAGTCCAATGTAGACTCTCCAAATTTTGGCTGACATTGTTATGTACCAATCAATATTCTGAGTGAAACCGCCACGCCAATTGCCGTCAAGGACTTCGAGTATACCTACCTACCTGTACATGGCATTGGTGTAAAAGTGGCGTTTGACTTCAAGGACTTCGAGTTTGAACAGAACGACCAATATCTACTTGGAGATATGCAATAAGAACTTTATTAAATGCCATCAGACCTGTTTTCTAAAGAGGCGGTGGAGAAATGGCCGAAATTATCGGGGGCTGATTTGGTTTATTGTAGCTCTAGCGGTCTACTGCTACTCTTAGAATAAAAATGGAACATGAATAATTAAATTTCATAACATTTATTTATAGTGAATTGGTATTATTAGTAAGGCAAATTACAACTTAAATAAAAATTATATTAAAAATAAATTTGTTGTTCTTAAGTTAAAGGTATAGTTTAAAATAACTTAAGGGGAGAAAAAAGGAACGATTAATCCTAATAACTTAATTAAAGATGTGAAAACGTTTTTCGGATAAAAGAATTTGGAGGCCCTCTTAAGCATGGAAACATCATGATAAGTAGTAAAGTAACAAACTTTGTTTTTCAAAAACAATCTTCAAAATGAAGGGAATTTGGTGATACGTCAATGGCTATACTTTGCATGGGTCCCCCCCTTTGTCCCCAAGATGGGCAGCATATATAGAAAACAAGGTAAAGCACTAAAACAATAATCATACCTACCCATAATTACCACCCACCCAAGTTGCTTTTTTCCTTGAGAAAAGTCCATTCTTCCAATGCTGTGTTGAAAATTCTACGTATAGCTATCGAGGTTGAAGGCACAAGAAGAAGGCTAGTTGAGTGCAGCTGACTGTAGAGCTTTCAAAAGAAAAAAAGAAAAGGCCTTGCTTTATTATAAAATGCCTAACAAATACCAAATGAGCGTTAGCTGGTGAAAAGACTCTTGCTTCAACATTATTGTGCAACTCTCTTCAAGTCTTAAACTAAACAAATACGTGCTAAAACAATACTGTCACTGTTAGCTTCCGCAATCTAGTGCTAGATCTGCTGTTAAGTAATGTGGTCACCATCCCTGGAATATGTATTGAATAAAACCCTCTAGATGTTGAACTTTTACTTCCACATCAGTACCAAATATCATTCTGCTATGCTTTGAGTCTGCACATCCTGATTCCTGAACAAGGGAAATGTTGTTGAAAACATCAAAGGTCCGGCTCTAAAGCCTCTAATAAACCCTTACTTTTATGTATATCCAATTTCATCGCTAGGCAATTTACCCTTACTTCCTAATTTTCAGTTGCTTTTGTAAGCATTCCATCAACGTGGAGTGCAGAAACGTAATGAAGCCCGGTCGTTTAGAGCTTTACGATTATCCGGAGAGAAGAACAACTACCTGTCATCTTTTTTTTCTTCCATAACCCAAATCCAATCATATAAGCTTTATCAACATGGAACAGTCTGAATAACCCATATTTCATGATTGCATTTATGTACATATATATATATACTTCTAGCTTCGAGGAGGGCCCGATGATCCTAGAAGTCGAAGTAACATAACTCCCAACATCCATTGGCCCCACTTGTTACTATCTGCAATAAAACCTTGTGAAGGACCATTATCTGTATTTTCATTTTCCTCTGACGAAACAGTAGAAACTCACTGGTTCGCGCATAAAATCTACTACCGAGCCATGCTGACCACAATGGACGCGTGATTGCCATTATTTTCAACTGTATCTTTCGGGAGATGTCGGAGCATTGAAACCTATCTTTGTCGGAGTTTGGAACATAGTGAAAATTGCAGATTTGAGTGAAACAAGCGTAGGTTTCTGTCAGTAGAAATCTAGTCCTCCATTTCCAATGGCTTCTATGTTTCTATCTTCAAAAAATATCGCTAAATTGTGGTCAAGTTTGATACGAGTCGTACGAATACTAGCTTATTTTTAGTAGAGTTACTTAACCAATTGAACAAGAGAGAGTTTTTAACTCGAATGAAAGCGATGGCCGTATAAGTTAAATCATGTAGGGGTAACTTTAAGTTGAAACTTTGCGATTCCAAGTTTTGAACTTAAAGCCAAATTTGATGACCCTTATATTCAAAGGACAAGAAAGTATATGCCTTTTGAGGTCATCTTCTTTAATCAAAGAGGAACCTGTTTTTTTCACCTGTTCTCATGGAACCCAAGGGCCCAAATCATCGTCAACAAGAGGTGCCCACCTTCATGAATCCCCCACAGAAACCAAATATGGCAGACAACACCACCACAACCACCACCAAAAGGCCTGCAGATATCCAAGAATTTCAGATTAAAATTGCAAACAAAGATGACAACAAGAAGCAACTGGCTCCAAAGAGATCCTCAAACAAGGATAGGCACAAGAAAGTGGATGGCAGAGGAAGAAGAATAAGGATGCCAGCTCTATGTGCGGCGAGGATTTTTCAGTTGACAAGAGAATTGGGTCACAAATCTGATGGTGAGACAATTCAGTGGCTATTGCAACAAGCTGAACAATCAATTATTGCTGCAACAGGTACTGGGACAATTCCTGCTTCTGCTCTTGCAGCTGCTGGATCCTCTGTTTCAGACCAGGGGAACTCTGTTCTCTCGGGTTTGCATACGAAAATTGAAGGTCTTGCACCGAGTATTGGGGCCAGAGATAGGACCAGTTGGCCAATGATATCAGGCAGTTTGGGAAGAACTAACGTTCCAAGCGGAGTTTGGCCCTCTGTTGGTGGAATTGGGTCAGGTTTTGTTCCTAATTCAGGCCAGTCAACATCGACTTTTGGAAATGAAAACTCAAACAATCTCCCAAAGTTTGGGTTCCATGGGGTTGAATTCCCAAATATTAACATGGGATTAATGGGTTTTTACTCTATGTTCAGTGGTACTAATCAACAAGTTCCAGGCTTGGAGCTTGGACTCTCACAGGAAGGCCATAGCGGTGTGTTGAGTTCTCAAGCTTTGAGCCAATTTTACCCACAGATAGGTCAGGGTCGTGGAGGTGTAAACCCATTGAATCAGCAACAACAGCATCAAACTCCTGATAAGGACGACTCTCAAGGATCAAGACAGGGAGGGAATTGAGATAGAGGAGTTTGTTAGCAGGGTAAAAAAGCTTGGTAGTGTATTAGTGTCATATAGTTTCTCGTTTCCACGGACAAGAAGTGAGTGCCAAGGCTTGAAAATTTTCTATAGGTCCCCAGCACTGGAATTGGCTTCTAGCATAAGCCCTTATTTCGCAGTTCCATCCAACGTCTTTAAAACAGGTGCTTTAGCCGTCTCCACTTCTGTCTCTAATTGATGAGTGGAATTTCTGGTTCAAAACCGTTTGATGATAATATGATTCCTTCTTGTTTCACATATGCAGGGTGATATACAAAGAGAACTTGGCTTGAAGATTGCATGCTTGAGTATAAACATTTGAGAGTCTTTTGTTTTTGACGCAAACATTTGTGTGCTGGCCGTCAGGCATATTTTGCGAGTTTCTTGCTTGTTTGATTAAAGTAATAATCTTTCTCCTTTGAGAAAAGAAAATCCAAATTCAAGTTCTTTGTGCTTATATAGTCCTTGAATTTCTTTTGGTAAAAGGCAAAACATTGGTCTTAACTTAATTTCATGAGTTTCCACCGCCTGAAGGAACTTGTTCATTCAAGTTATGGCTACTCTACTCTTTAGGAAGCCTACTAGTGGACAGGTGAAGATTCTTGTTAATAAGACTTTTAGACCACTCGACAAATATTCTTTCATCAATGTGAAGGTATTCTTGGTACGCAAGTGTTTGGTTAACCATATACACTTCTTCCTAAAAAGCTTGCTTGCTTTATCATGAATTGTGTCCTTTCAAGTCAGCGTGGCCTCTCTTCTATAAGAACACGTAGAAATAGCTACCACGCGACCTGCTCCACTTTGAGCGAAAGCATCAATCACCCTTCACATATAAAACTATGTTTGCGGTGTTTCTTCAGTGACCCTTTTGGGTACATGCATATGTTTTTCAGGTTCGCATGCATGAGCTCTTCATCTTAGTAATCTGCCATTGTTTGCTGCAATAGCTTCGAACTAATTCCTGCAAGTCAGGGACTCGAATTTGGTGCGCGAATGGTTATTTGGTGATTAAAACTTCAGCTATTAGCTGCCTAATTTGGATACTTTACTACATGCTCTTTACGTTGCATGTCAGAATTTCAGCAATTAGTTTGTGGTAATGAGAGTAAAATTCGACCAATAGAATGCTTAAACATCTTAAAACAAGAAAAATTTTCCAAGCAGGCAACTATATTCATATTTCTGGTTCTGCACTTGTCAGTACCACATTTTTAAGTCTCTAGTTTTACTTCTCTTTCCCGTTATCAACATACATATCACGCTTACACAAATGGCAAGAGCTGCATTTTCAGGAGAAGGCTAAACAACTAAACTTCGTAGCTCGTTTAGATCCCACTCGATAAGTTCTTTCCTTAATTGAAATCGTAGTTATAATGAAGTAGCCACAACATCATTAATGCAGCCATCCAGAAGCCGACCAGGAACAAGAGTTTGTAAGATGTTTCGTCTTTGGAGATCCATCAGTATGATCCACATATGAAGGGTCATGTCCACATATGAAGGGTAGATCATGTTATCACGAAGTTCTACTGAGCTGATGAGGCGTTGTCCATGCCAATTTGAGGTTACTCTCTTTCCTTAAGTTCTTGAGCCTATTTGCAATTGTAAGGATTGGCTACCGACATCAAGAGTTTTTTTTTTTTAATCGAACTATACAAACATTATAAGTAGAAAGTGTAGGTTTGAGAGATGAAAAAACAGTGAATCAAAATTGAAATAAGAAGAAAAATACCAAGTTTAGAGAGAAGAAAGGTATGGAATATAGTAAAAGAATCATACACCTTTATTTATTAGCTACTCTTTACATTTATAATACTTCCAATAAATAGAAAATTAGTAAATCTCCAAAATTCTAATAATTCAAATTATGATGCACAAAGTCACAATTAGCCTAATTATTTCTTAAAAATATAGTTTATTTATTTGAAAGATTTATTTAAATTTATGAAGCATTGCATTCTTAAAACAAATATTTAACATTTTTTTTGTACTTTAAGAACTGAAAATTCCAATTGTCTACTTTAAAAAGTCGAATTTGTTAACTATAGGTGGTTTTGTGAATAAGTCTATGAATTGATATTTAAACTTGTAATAAATTAAAGTTACTTTTCTATTATATTACACCTCCCTGAAATGTTGAAATGTTTTGTCTTCTGATGAGATATTAGATTGTTTGAAATTGTAATCCTTGCCTAATTTCTGACAAAATTTATGTGTTATCTTTCTTCTTTATATATAAATCGTATAAAACCTTCCTCTAAACGTAAAACTTGATTTATTATTATTGTCGTTGTTATAAATTATGCCTTTACAACGAATTGTGTTATAGTCTCTTACTTCTTTATGCATCATGAGAGAACTCTTGTACTTAGGTTGAAACAATATCTTGAAGTTCTCTTTAATTCATCAATGAATCTAATTTGGTTACCCTCTAACGATTCATACAACTTGAAATTTCAATCCTTTTTATCAATATTTTTGATATACCTTAACATTCTTTTTGCTACTCTTAAATGAATTCTACTAGCACAATGCAATAATCAAGATAAGAGACTTATACTAAATAGAATGCCTAACTTTGATATAGTAAAATACATTAGGCATCCAATCAAGCTTTTATAATGACCTTCATCAATTCTACCAACATCATCTTCCTATCTCAATTTCTCTTGTTAAGTCATTAGTGTGCTTATTATTTTGCACTCCTCCATATAAAATTTTTAAAGTATTTTTTGTGTTATTATTTTGGCAAATGAATACTTTATTTAATTTTTATTTCAAAAGATAGATCATAAGACAAAGATTTGCCAGTAAAAAAATCTGCATCATTTCTTGGTTGAACTCCTTAACTAGCTTTGTATTATTTTTTGTCACCAAAAGATCATCATCAACATAAGTGCTTATTATGAGAAAGTCATTGCTCTTGTGTTTCACACCAAGAGGGTACTCAAATAAACTTTTTACAAAGCTTAGACTTTATTCATTAAAAAAGAGGCTTAGGTTTAAAAAAATATCCATTTATCTTTTTATAATAGGTTATTAGCGCTTGTTTTAGGCTATAGAGAGTCTTTTTTTAGGTAAACTTTATCTTCTTTACCTTGCCTCACAAATCTCTTTGGCTGATCCATATATATTTTTTCTTGTAATACATCATTTAAAAAGGCAAATTTGGTAGTTAACCGAAATACTTCTCAAGCTTTTATGTTGTCATTTCTATTTGAAATCTAATTATGTCTAATCTAACAACATAAGCAAAAGTGCTATAATATTTGTGCATACTCTTTAACTATAAGCCTATCCTTGTATTTATTGGTGGAATAATTCGCATTAGGCTTTATTTTGAACACATTTTTCACTCTAATGACTTTTCTATCTTCAGGTTTGTCAACCAAATCTCTGATTTTATTTTTCCAAACTATGAACATCTCCTTCTTTATTTCTTTCTTCTATTTTAAGTTTTTAAATTCTTCTTTATGGATAGTAAGTTTGTATATTGCCATATTACATTTCTAATAGATATATAAAAGTAGCTTTGTAACTTTAATTAAAGGGTCATCTTCTAACTTCTTTTGCCATTGATATGTTATTGACTCTTCAGGAAAGCTGTCTTTTAGATCTTGTGAGGATTCACTTGTCTTATTGCTCGTCCTTGTTAAAGTATATAACTTTAGTGATGGTCATTTTTTCTATTTATGGATGATACATTTTGTAGCCTCTTGAAACTAAACTACAAACTATAGAGATAATTAGAATGCCTTCTTATCAAGTTTGTCACTCTTACTTATGAAAAATTAAAAAAATATATAGTTAAATACGTTAAGAAAGTTTAGTGAAGGTTTACACCCATTTCAAGTCTCAAATGAAGTTTTATCTTCTAAAGGCTTGGGTGGAAGTTAATCTAACAGAAACAATTTTATGTTAGTTGCCGCTATTCAAGATTTTTAGGCAGCGCCTAATGCAACATTCATATGGCCATCTTCATTACCGATTTATTTTTTCTCCAAATTCATTTTATTTCAAGCTATGAGCTAATGTTTAATGTCAAATTCTTTGCAAATTAACTTAAACTATTAAGGTATACTCATTTTTCTTATCAGGCCTTAGAAATTGAATCTTGCATCCACTTTAATTTTTCACTATTTTCTTGAACTTTTAAAAATACTATATCCACTCCTAACTTGAATCTTAAGAAAAGTCCATAACATTCTTATAAAATACTTAATAAAAATATAGTATAGACTACCTTATAATGATGGGATTTTTTGAGATCGTATCACAACTTTGCGATTTAGTTGCAACTTTCAAGAGGCTTTCCAAGTTGATTTAGGAAATAACATCCTATTTTTTTAATCAAATCAAAAAGTATTACAATTTAGCAAATAATTAACAAGCATTAGTAAACTTCTTTTCATGATCTTCTCTATTTTCATCATTTCTTGAAGATGGAAATGATCGAGTCTCTTATGCCAAATTTTTATGGTACTAAAGCCAAATTTTTTTAATGCTAACTTCATTGTAATAAATTGTTTAGTCTTCCTTTGTTGAATCAAATGAGAAGCTTTTATCTCATTTTAACGTTAAAATCTCCTAATCAATAATAATATAGATAATGTAATGTTAATCTTTAAAGGACACTTTGAATCCTTATTCTATTAGTTAATCCATACTCAACAAGTTTTGGTCAAAATTAAGTACATAAAGAATAGATGAATTTTTTTAAACTTATCTTAGTCATGATGATTCCTTTCCTTTTGCAAGAATATAGTCGTCATTCCGACCTTTATGATTCTACTTTTGAATCCTAGAAGAGAATTTTGTCAATTTTGCCTTAGGTTATGTAGTTTCTACAACCATTATCAATAAGGTAACATTGCAAAAAATTCCTGGTTGAAAAACATGTCTCCTTAAAAGTTTAGCCTTCTTTATCTTGATTGATAACTTGGGCATCTGCTTTATGCATTTGAAAATTGCTTTTAATCATAACTTCATATCCAAGCTAATAGCATTTACTTCACTTTGCACTTGGTCTCTTTTAGCATTTGAATGATGAATGACTTAGTTTATTGTAGAGTTGAGAAGGTGGGTAATTTCTCTTTGAGTTTCTAATCTTTCATTGGATCTATTTATTTGCAAGGTTTGTTCTTTATAACTCCTAATTTTTCCTGTAATGTTTCTTCTTGTTCTTTCAAACTTTCTAATGCTTGGCTAGTAGGATTACCTTAAACATACTATCTTAACTCATAACTTTCTATTGTTCTTAGATTTATAAGTAATTAATAGCTCTGCCAAGGTGATCTTAGACATATCCTTTGTGTTCTCCAAGGTGCTTATAGCTGCTTCATATTTTGCAGGCATCATTATTAGAATTTTCTTTATAATTTTGGAATCGTTAAGTTTAATCCAAGTAACCTTACCTTTTGACAATGCCAGACATTCTATCTATATATTCTTTGATTATCTCAAACTCTTTCATCTTTTCTAACTTGAATTTCCTTATTAAAATTAGCATCTACATGCTTTGTATGCTTTCACCTCCTTTATATTTTCCTTTAGATAATCCCAAACTTTTTTCTAATTTTGAGAGACATGATTTTTATAAAAATGGTTATTGAAATAGCAACAAATAGACATGTTTTCACCTTTTAACTATTAGTTCTTCTTTACTTGTAACTTTTGATTTGGGCATTGTAGGATTTTTGGACATCAGAGGAACTTCGTATTCCTCTTTTATTGGCTTCCCAAAAATCTAAAGCCTTTAGGTAGGTTCTGATTCTACTGCCCAAAGTTGATAGTTTTCTCCATTAAAGATAGGAGGAGGAATTTGTGAAATTTTGACTTTAATTTATATTTAACATATTCCTTTAAAAGAGGGCTGTAATACCACATTGTAGGTTTGAGAGATGAAAAGCATAATCAAATTGAAAGAAGAAGAGGAAAATACCAAGTTTAAAATGAAAAAAAGATACATAATGCAATAAAATAATTTTACATCTTTTTTTTATCAATCATCCTTTGTATTCATAACACTTGGAATAAATAGAAAATTAATAAAAATTTTAAATTCT
>JANKYF010000003.1:15145470-15160854 GCA_029829435.1 Erythroxylum hondense | reverse complement strand
GTGTTTCTCTCGAAAACATAACAATAGGGGGTTCTGGTGTCTTGCCTCCATCATGCATCATCACTGCCGATTACTCCAATCCCTTTTCTCGATCCGCCCTCTAGTCCTTCGGCATAAATGTTCTCTCCATCAATAGCTAAGTGCGTCCATGTTTGATCCCTCCTTTGGAGCTAGATGTAATGTATAGCCTTGGAGCTTTGTTGTTAGATCTTTTAAGTGGCAAACATATTCCCCTAAGTCATGTAAGAATTGCTTTGTTAACGGTCATTAAATACTAAATGGTTTTTTGTCAACATGTTTAGTAATTCTGAGAAGTTCGGTTAATGCATGCTTTTACTAGGCTATTGATCTTATTCGAGGCAAGAATTTCGTGATGTTGACGGATTCTTCTTTGGAGGGTCATTTTTCAAAAGATAATGGAACTAAACTATTGAGGTTGGCTTTAAGATGTTTGCAGTATGAAGCTTGCCAGAGACCAAATGAAAAGTTCAGACTGCGGGATCGTGCGAGTATTGGTGAGCCTTGGTCAATGCTTGGCACGTAAGTTGACATGAGAAAAGCGTGTTGACGAGGAACAAGGTAAAGTTTTGCAAGTTGGCGAGCAAAATCCGAAGAACTTGCGAAGTCGACGAGGGATGCAGAAAGTATCAATGAAGATCTCGAGAGTAGGCGAGATTCGATATGCATAGGCACGCGAGGCCGCGCAGAGTTGGAAAACTAAGTCATGCGAGACCCGATGGTGCGAGAGAAGGCGTAAAGGTATATGAGACCCGCGAAGATGCGTAAAGGTATACGAGCGTGATGAGACACCTAAACACTTAACTTTGGCAAGTTAGCTCGGAAGTATGTAAATGGGCGAGGTTTTTATACTAAACTCGGTTTGTGACTTGTGATTTAGTCATGGAACGATGGGACTGCACCATGAGTGAGCCTGACATGAAAGATGGACTTGTCCATGGACGTGCATTGATGGACCCATGTGTGGATAGGCTGTGTTGAAAACACTAAGGCAAATGTGGGCGAGTGAGATTAGACTTGGTGCGAATTTTGATAGAGCGTCGGACTTTGTGGTGATTGACTCGACCCATGCTAAGACTCGACGGATTAAAGACTTAGCTATGCTCAGAAGGATGGACCATGACTAACAAACTTGTTGTGGGAAGCATTGAATCAGACCAGTATGCTAGTAGACTTCGGCGAGATCACATTGCATTATCAGCGAATAGAAATCGCAGGGAGATCTTGGATGATGTAGCGATGACTATGAGTTAGAGTTGCATTAAAACTCAACATCTAAAAATAGTGGAGATCTTCGCGGATAAGGATGTTAGTATTCTAGATAATGTTCTAGATAAAAGTAAACTCTATCTTATATTATCTTATTAAATTTTATCTTATCAGTTAGTCGAACCATGTACTTTTTCTCATTTCCAATCATTCCCATTTATCGGACATACAAGTCAGAATCATAAATGCCTAGTCATCCCTGAGCTTTTGATCAAACATAGACATATTCTTATGCTAAATCATAACTCTTATCACTTTTAACCAATATTCTTCTCTTGTCCAAATTTGACCTCTCCAGGCTATCGTAAATTTCGTTTTTTTTCAACTCGATTTATACACTTTCAGTAAAGTTCTTTTTTAATGGGGGTGTCATCTAATTGGTTCATGTAATCTTATTTGATAGGGATAGACGTGATCTTAGGTAGTACAGATTTAGTGAGAATCTGTGACTCCAGGTTGGGATGCCTATATATAGCTCATTCGAGCTTTGCTCTTTTCATTATGTCATTTATTTATTCAGAGAGAGCATTCTTTGTATTTTTTTTAGAGAAAGTAATATAAAGTTAGTCTTTTGACCGTATCTCTATATGTTTTCTTATTGTCTATATTCTTTATTACTTCCGCGTTATTTCTTTGAGGGTATACGAGGTAAACACTTCGAGGGTTGGGAAAAAACTGAGTCTTGCTTTAACGGATCTAAGTGAGACTGTCGTACAAAGGGAGTGAACGAGCAACTTCGGGTAAAAGTTCAAATCTCCAAGGTGACTTTTGTAACATAAACTAGTGTGCTGATCGACTAGCCTCTATTGCGGAGATGTCCAGTCTAGGCCTTCATCTGCTTAATGAGCATCCGTTGACGATTGTGGAGTAACTTCATTGTGACCAACATGGCGTCCAATACCGTCTGCGTTAGATAGGGTTTTATTTTGTTGTTTGTATTATTTCCTTTGTAGAAAAAACAAAGATGATTTAGGGTTTATAGTAAAAACTTAAATGATGTTCTTTATTTTTTCTTTTCTGAAAATCCACGCAACTTACATGTGTTTTTAGCGTGACATTTAAAGACCAACTAGCCTGTACATAACAGTGGATATATAACCCTTCTAATTTTCATCTAAAATAGCTTAATATCGAGCAGACAGGAGAAAGTTTATAATTGTATTGTGCAGTTTAAAAAGTTTGATCCTAAATTGATCAAGGCCGGCCCTAATTTGAGCATTCAGCCAAATTTTGGCCATTTCATGTTTAATTTCCCCCTTTTTATGGAAGCCTTAAATAAGGAGCTGATACTGAATCTTGCATACCATTTCAAAAAAGTTGATTCATACACCACAAAGCATTAAATATTTCAAATTGAATTCGGTTTTTTTCACTTGAAGAAAGCATTTGGAAACAATATGGTTTTAAGTTGGTAGTCCTTTTTCTAGTGCAAGACATAAATAAAAGAGCGTTGGCAAAGAATGCTGCCTCGAACATAATACATGTATGATTTAGTTAATTTTCCATGTGAATGACTCAGTCTATACAGAAGTTGTACACTGTTGCCAAAAACTAAAATCTCGCCCCAACATCACCATTCTCCAACAAGGCAACACAAAATAACCCAAGAGAGGGCAAAAGGGAAATGAGAGACGAAAAACAAAAAAGATCATACCCTGCAGATTGCGTTGTACAATTGTTAAACCTATACATCTAAGAAATGGCGATATACAGAAAGAAATACAAAACTGTGCTGCCTAATCATCTACCCGTTGAATTTCACCCATCATGATGCGATTGCTAGTGACCTTAAAGCCAAGCAGTGCAGGATTAATTTGCCTCCCTTTCTTCCCTTTCTTTTTACCACTTTTGGCGCCTTGTCCGCTCTCTGATGACTCTGAAATTCCCCCTGGATGGACCTCAGATGCTGTAGTCTTCCTGGTATTACTTTTCAGCATGTCAATGAATGAGGGCTCCGATACATCAGCATCACTACCAGATGAATTATGTCGGAAACCCAAGTCTCTTTTGCTGTCATTGGTTTGGTTTGCCGGGTTTCCACCTGAACATTTTACAGATGCATATTGTTACTTCTTCTAAATGGTATCATGCACACACCCACATGATCCTAGACACAATCTCTTAGCAATCAGCATCTCTAATATAGCCATGCCAACTGCTAAGGCCCCATATGTCATGGGCCACCAGCTCAATACATAAAGGAGAACAACTAAAGATTACCGTCATCACTGTTCAAAGAACTTTTCCCCCTTGTTGCTGTATCAGAGACTAGCTCAGCTAAACCTTCCTGGGGTGATAAGGCATGAGATACAGGCTGTCGCCTCAGTAAAATACTCTCTTGGACTTTTGATGGCACAGGCAACCTGTTGCATAAGTAAGAAAGATATAAAATCCACAAACTTCAAGAAAGGCCAGTAAGGTAACCATACTATCTTTCACAATATATAGAAGCTTGAAGAAAAAACACATCTTCTCATGAAACATATATGACAAACATAAATGTATGACATGGAAGACTTCACAAGAAAGTACAGCAGCAAATGTCCATGCAGAATGATTTGATATATTAGTTAACAATTTTATAGCAAGTGTACATTTAACATCTATATATTCTGCTCAAAGAGCAAACATGCACACCAGTAAAATGCGTCTTTAAGAATAATCACAAACTTGTTACCAACCCCCTAAACATAGCACGACTGGAAGTCACAGATTATCATTATAATCACAGACAATTCCATGCTTAATGAAAAACTTACCGGTTTATGGTAATATCTACAGCCAAAGAATTCTGTGGTGCAACCTTATCATCATAAAACCCTGCATTACCCCCTGACAGAATATTTAGAACATTGAACTTTCAGAAATAAATAAATTGCACACAGAAAAAATAAAGATGAACTTACCACCAATATCAAAAGAACCCTGCCGGCTAATTGCATTAACATCCTCCCGACGGTCCGTATAAGCTAACCTTACTTTCTCAGCTACGCTATCATGAATATCAGAAGCTGAGCTCTTTGTCACACCCATATTTTTGGATCCACGTCTCCTCTCTTCCACCTCTAAGTAATCTTTATTGGTTAAAACCTTATCGGTAATACTACAATCTGTTAAAACAGACTGAGCAGTCCCTCCAACTCCAGACACAAAAGAATGCCCTTCAGTTGTCACTCTGGAATCAGATCTAAATGCTGAATTCTCATTGCTCTCTACAAAACTTGCCTGCTCATTAGCAGTATGCAGATCTGCTGGTTCAGAAACATTCGAACCATAAGAACCTACAGAAAAGGAGTTGTTTAGAGTTTCTTGTCCTGGAAAAGCACCAAAGGTATGGTCTAAAGAACCTGATCCAGAATAAAGACCAGATGCCACCCTTCTCTCAAAAGGTGCTCCTCCATTAGCATGCAGTGAATCAGCCATTTGATGGCCTGATCTTTGATTGAGTAATTCCATTAACAATCGCCTTGACTTGTCATCATTTGATGCATCTGACATCCATGAACTTGAATCTTCAGCAGCTAGTTTAACTTCTGATTCCCTCCTTTGCCGCTCAGCATTAATGTGCAATTGCTGAACTTGGGATTCCATCCAGTCATTTGTTAGCTGCCCATTGTTTTCGGACCAGCGCCCCTCAACTGCATCAAGCTGTGAAGCGTGGAATTGATTCGGAACCATAGGATGATGAAGACTGTGAGATGGTACGCCAGAAGAAAATGTGCCACCTTGACCAGCAGATTGCATACGTGTGCTCAGATCTTGCATCTCCAAACCACGAGAGCGAACCATAGCATTTACTACATCCATGTTCATCCCTGATGCACCAGCAGGCGAGGACAGAGATCGCTCAAAAGGTACCGAACCAGGCTCATAAAGCCCTTGCTGAAGCCTATCTTGAAATGAAAGATTCCGCTCTAGTTGAGCCAACTGGCTCTCATGTGGCGACATCTGCTGTCGTTGATAAAAATCTAATGGCTTAATACCTGAAGAGTGAGCTCTATGGTTACTAGCAAGATTCCCCAGGAACTGACCAGTTTCATTGACAGGCCATACAGGATCAATTCGTCTTTCCTCTTCCAAATTTCTTCGCTGCCTCGATGTCATTGACAACTGTCTTGCCTGCAGCTGCTCTAGGAGAATCTTATGCTCTAAAGATTGTACCTGCCCATGCTGTCCACGAGGCAATAGCTCAAATAAATCTCTTTGCTGTTCTTGCTGTGCCACCAGACCTAATTTTGATTGAGCAAGCTGCTCTACCTGTGGAACAAAATGCCTGAAAGGATTATGGGCGCGCTGTTGCACCTCCTGCAAAAGTTGCTGCTCTAATAAAACCTGATCAAGAGCATTGTTTGCTCTAATAGGATCAACACGTGAGTGCGGAAGCCCAGGTTCAGGAATATGATTCTTCAACTGTTCAAGAAGCGCCTGTCTTGCTTGCAACTGTTGTCGCTCCTGTAAAAGCTTTTGCTGTTGATGAAAGTGTTGCTGCTGCTGCTGATGATGATGTCGTTGTTGGACCTGAATCTGTCGCTGCTGTTGTATCCTTAGTGATAGAAGATGTTCCAGATCCTCAACAGTATGGTTGGCAGGCTGTTGCTGGTGAATTAGATTTTGACTTGGCACATGTGAGTGCTGCTGTTGTAGCCTTAGTGCCAGAAGATGTTCCAGATCCTCAACAGTATGGTTGGCAGGCTGTTGATGGTGAATCAGATTTTGACTTGGCACGTGAGAGTGCTGCTGTTGAAGCCTTAGTGCCAAAAGATGTTCCAAATCCTCAACAGTATGTTTGGCAGGCTGTTGATGGTGAATTAGATTTTGACTTGGCACATGTGAGTGAGATGACAACATATTTCGTTGATGAAGCTGTTGCTGCTGCTGATATTGTCGGGATGTGAGCTGCTCTGCTAGAGCAAAATGATTCGAATCTTGCTCGTTATGTGGCAAATGACGTGCGGCAATGGCATCTGGAATTGAATTGGGCACAGAAAGTGCGTCTGGTCTGAAAATATCAGCCCATTTGTCTGCAGCAGAACCTGTATCATTTACAACATCATAGGAGGCAGAGCCTTCCACATTAACAGGAACATCCAATGTCTCACTAGATCTAGTCTGAGAGCCTTCAAGCTCTGACCAGAACAAGCCAAAAGGATGCAACTTATTATCCTTCTGATATGGCATAGCTGGTTCTATCAATTCAGTTGGAACAGGAGGTTGAGTAGTAGTACTTGCTAGGAGATCATGGATGTTCCCAGATGATCTTGGATTTAAATAACCAGCATTACTAGGTCTACCTGGGAAGACAATTTCTGCAAGAACAATCAGGAAGCAGAGGCTTGATGTTAGGACAAATGCATTTCAGCACTATAAAGTTCACAAATCACAATGCATTAAAGAAACTAGAAATACCTTCATCTTGACCAGCAAAGACATGGAAGCTTTGACCATCAGATCGTGGCAGTTGCAATGGAACTTCAGGCTCGGATGTTCTTGAGAAGGCATGCTGCTGAGATACAAAGCTGTTGAGATCTGACGACTGGGACAAGTCATTTGATGCAGATGAATGAGTAGTATCTAGAATAGGTAGGCTGGACTCAGCCTTCTCCACTGAAGGAACAGATTTTTCCAGCTCATTGCTGAAAGTTTCTCCTCGTAATTTCAACTGTGGCATGACATCGCCCAAACTACGGAAAGGCGTTCCCTCTGGAGCGTCTGCTGGGCATACTGGCAACTCTGTCCCAAAATAACCTTCTTCAAACCACAAGATGATGTCAGCTCCAAGAAATGGTCCCTGAGTGTTCCCATTAGGATCAATGTAAAAGAAATACAAATCCTCAAGTGCAGCAACCCTTTCTAAATCTTTTGATCCCTTGTCCATCAACAAGTGAGAGTGAGTGTTGATCTTAGTTTGCTCTGAAGAGGCTAAACCAAATAACATGCTCGAATCATCCGGGAGCTTAGATTTGACATCCACAGAGGGGTCATGTTCAGCACATTCATGAAAAGCAGGCTCCAGCAATTGCCAAGTTTTGCCATCAACAACACAAGGAGTACCATCCTCTTTGGCACAGTACACATTATCAGTTCCTATAACTTCTTCATTGGATCTATCTATAATTTTGCATTCCCCTTTGTGATCACCTTCTTTTTCTGCATTAACAAAAAATCCATCTAGTGTTTAGTTCATTGTAAGCAATATCAGAATTCTCACGCAAAAGCACCATACTGCTCACCATTCAAGGTATCAGCATTTGAAACATGATCCTTTGAGGAACAAATTCCATCAATTTGAGACACTTCCTCATTTGCAGGCTCTTGAAAGGCATCAGTCCCTTCAACTATACCCTGTTTTCCCTCAGTAGACTCAGATTCTCCAGCACCTAGACATAGAAACATCATGAGAAACAGCTATGGAACATGCACTAATGTCAAAATCTCGGCCAAAATACCTGAAATGTTTTCTGTTGACCTTCCTTTTCTGAATGCATTGTAAACAACCCCACTACTTGTGATTTTTCCCTTCCATATGTCGGTAAGAATGGCCTGTTATTGGCATCACAAGTGAAACCAGAGAAACAGATATAAGACGAATAAAAAAGGATAATAAGAAGAAGCAGGTAGTCATGGGAGCACAATTTGTTACCTCTTCTTCAGTGTCAGGGGCAACAAAAGCCAATGGTTCTATAAAGCTGACTTGTGTAATAGGTGGAGTTTCATCCATCTCCTCCGGCATCATACCATAAGATGGATCAAGCTTTTGGGAGCGATAGATGTCAAGGAGCTTACCCCTTGGGTAGCAGTAAGAGTCAATTGAGAGGCTTGGTTTCCCAACAGCATTTTGAGAAGCACCAACAATGCCTCTACCAATCGCATTTAACCTCCCTCGTCCAACAGTAAACCCCAAATTTGAGCCTTCAGTTCGTCCTCTCTCTAGACCAAATCCAGGAGCAGCGCGGTAAGAACTGGAACCAGAAGAATGACTCTCCATCCTATGACGTGGCCTCCATTTGTCACGTGAATCTGAATCCCGCTCAGAAGTAGGACGGTTGCTACCTATAGAAGGTAGATTCTCATTTTGAGTATCATCCTTTTCTTTTTCTACATCTGCCCTCTTCTCAATCCGTGATTCCTTCTCTTTATCTTCTGGACCCCACCTAGTAGACCATTTGCTATCACGGCGTGCTTCATGCCCAGGGTTCCTATTACTACCATCGTGCCAGCGATCAGAGGAAGGTAAAACTTTATTATCAATTGTCTCCCTGATAGCAACATTCTCCGTACGGCGGTCTGTTTTCCTGCGATCTCTTCTAGCACCAAGCAGGCTAGTTTCCCTTTCCTCTTCACGCCAGCGGTGGCTGCCTTCACTCTCAGGAGCAAGCCTTCGCCAATCCTTCTTATCCTCGGATCCATCCAAACGCCAACCATCCTTCTGGCTAGGATCAACAGAATTTCCAAGAGCCACAGAGTTTGGGCCACGCATGTCCTGTCATTATGGACGGATAGTAATGATTACAATGGATAAGATAAATTCAAATTCTCAAGGTATTTGCAAGGATTTGGACTAATAAAGCGTTCATATATTCAATAAAGCTAGTAACACAAAGTGCTAGGGTTCTCAGTGCTTACTGAGGTTAACAAACTTTGAATTCTTTAAAGATCATTTCAATGTTAGTTACAGAATGTTATTGAGTTGACAATGGATTAGTAGTTGCGTCTTCATCATTAAGTTCCACTTGAATGAGTAATGCATTAATCATAAGAGAAGGTTGCATACTATATAGAGTATATAATTCCTTATCATCCACTTTATAAAGTTTTTATTTAAAACAATTTGACTTGTATAATTCCCCAACATTAAACACCAATTTGTAATCTACTCACATCCCACTAAAAGTATAGAAGATGAGAAGTTGAGTTTTGAATGTGGGGAAGAATATTAACATATCAAAGAATGTAAACCTTAACTTGTCAGAAGCTCAAATAACAAGTCAATCCTCAAATGAGTAACCTTACTACACAGAAATACAATTTCTGTTGCAAGCAGAAATAGTATGAGAGTCATTGGTTTCTTGCTAAGAATTTAGTAATACATTCAGTTTGTCATCAGAAAGGCTGGGGAGAAACAAAACCACAGCATTCCTGTGTGTAGCTAGAATTTACCAGCTTCGTCTCACTTGGTTTTGAGTACAGCCATTGAGGAGACAAAGGTATACTGTTTTCGTTCGCCAGCTGATCTGCCATAATTGGGCAATTCAACAGTGTCATTCTTGTTGGACGGTAGAAAAAAGAAGCAAAAGGAAAGTACTCGCCATCCAACAGACTTGCCAAAGTAATAAAGGAAATAGTACTACCTTTCGAGTCATCACTGAATGCCACAGGGACCTTATCCATCTCATTTCCTCCTGAAGCTTCTACTGGTAAAACAATGGATACAATTTACAAAAGCAACTCCATTATGATTTGGATTTCAATTAGGAAAAAAGAAACGAAAAGGGATAATATACAATGACTGACTTCCACACAAGCAAAACACAGCACATCAGTAAGTTTCATCATTGAGCTAACGAACAAAGAAATGCAAGTAAAAAATGAGACGTTAATTACATTATAAAAGCATTTAAAGCTCCATCAGCAAAAACATGCTAATACAAAGAAATCAACCAAGATGAGTTCCATATCAATCTTCTTGAGCAAACTCGAAAAGCAAAGACAAGAGTTCTTCTTCCCTTTAATGTGTATTACATCCACAACCTACCGCTTTCCTATGAATCCTATTCATTCCATTCAAGGCTTTAGATAATTCCAACCAAGTTAAAGACATTTGCAATAGAACTTTTAAAAAGTTAAGCAACCAAAAAAAAAAAATTACGTGACTGAAATTTATAGAACAAAACGACTAATAATATCAGCTTATATTAACTACAAGGTAATTGCGGTTACTGGACAAGAAATAGATCATAAAATCAATCAGCACAAAAGCATTTACTTAGGCGAATCCAGTAATAAAACCAAATTGAAAAGGACATCGATCCGAACTATAAGCATACACCTAAAAACTGAACAAACAACAAGAAGAATGAGTGGTCAGATCAATAAATCCAAAACAACGAGATTGAGGAAAGACACGAGGAAGTAGAAGTAAGAGAGAGAGAGAGCAGTACTTTTAGAGGCGAGGATGAGATCGTCCGGCAGATCGAGCTTGGCTTCAGCCATAGAAGAAGTTAAAAGATCGAAAAAAAAAAAAAAAGAGGATGAGACTCGCAAGTGCGCGAAGATCGAACAGTGTGAGGATTCTTGAAGTTAATTACAAGAAATCGACAACCGAATCGATTAAGATTTTTTAAGAAGCTAGAAAGAGGAGGGGATTAGGGTTTTCTTTAGGAGGGGAGAGAGACAGAGAGAGAGAAGAAGAAGAAACGTGCGCTCAAGACAAACAAGAGGAGAAGGAGGAGGAGGAGGAGGGTTTGGGTGGTGCTTAGAACAGGCGAAATCAACTCAACTGATCAAGTGAAATCTCAAACTTGATTGATTTTAATGTTTTTATTTTTTTTTATTTGATATTTTCCTAGCTTAAAAGAGTCTGATAAGTTTAGCATTTCTTTTTTTTTTAAATTACGATTCCATTTATTACTTGAAAATTGATTCTAATATAGGTAAGTGCTGTTGACTTCTTCTATAACCTAAAAACTACCGACTTGTTACACTCGCATATTGAACTTGTGAAATCCACAAGTTATTAAATAAAATATTAAACTCTATAGATTATTTTACTTGAATTTATATTCCTATTCAAAACACCCGATTTTAATTTTTTAAACGAAAAAGTTTATTTAATACTAAGAAAAGAAGAAAATCAGAGCAGGAGCAATGTGTGGCCGCCTACACAATGAAAGCTCTCTCCTTTACCATTTGTATTATTAGTTTTAATTATTAACTAAGTCAAATCCTGGCTATTCAGATTTAACTCTCCAATCATCAGAAGCCTGTGATTTAGCTTTTGATGCAGCAGGGAGGAGAAGACAATTACTTAATTGTACATGCTGGTATGATAATGATATCACACCTTCTTCTTTTGTCTTTTCTTTTTTTCTTCAAATTTACTACTTGCACAAATGGGCATCAACGGCCCAGTAATTATAGAATACTATTACTACCCATGCGGATCATCGATTGGGCCCAGATCAAGTGGGCTGGAATTTTTACGCCTTGCGCCGGGCCAGTCTAAAGCAACATTTAGTCAGACGATCCCAAGGAAATGTAACAAATATATATTATTTTCTTACACTTGTTTTAGAGCCATGAAACAAGCATTTATGCATCAGATGACGTTCAATCTGCTTGTTATGCTGATACCTGCCCTCTTCAAAAGCTTGCTTGCTGCTTCATTTGCATGTGCAATAACCTCAGCCTGCCAAATTTTGCTTTTATATATCAATTTTAAACAAGGTTACATCCATTGGATTCTGCTGATAAATAAAAGACTTCCCTCCAATTATGAGCCTCTCAGAAGCATAAGTTTTGATGAAAAGGAATTAGTATGTGTACCTCATCCACGTTCAGGATTTTCTTTTCCTTCATAATCCACTTGCCATTGCACATAACAGAAATTATGTTCTCAGTTCTCATTGAATACACCAGGCTCGAGATGCTGCACCATAGCATGGCAAAACGCAATCATTAATGACCTAAAATTTCAGACTAATTACACAAATTGTTAATAAACTGCATCTGACAGAAATTTTGTAAGTTTCTGGTTGCCATGAAAAAATCTAAGATAAATTTCAGAAACACAGAAAACTTCCTCTGTAGGCAATATCACAGTTTAGTTAACAAGGTACAAATGACAGCTACTATTTAGAGGCTAATTTCATACCAATCATGAAGAGGAATCATAGGCCACGAATTGGGATTGATAACAATCATGTCCGCCTACAATCAAAGGAAGAATGAATTAGTTGAAACTAAACGAAAAATCAGTGGAACTTCACTTGTCTGCGGTTTCTAAGCACCAGAGGCATAGTTACATGGATGCGGGGAGGATTGAGAGACCAATCAGACATGATAATCAAACCTTTTTTCCAATCTCAAGAGATCCTATTTCCTCATCCCAGAGTACTGTTTTTGCGCCATTGATAGTTGCCATTTTAAGGACCATTTCAGCTGGAAGGGCTGTAGGATCAGTTGCTCCATTTGAGTAAACTTCCACTCCTTTGTTGATCAAAGAAGCTAGATACATCTCATCAACTGCAATCAGGTAACTCTGCTTAGTACAAAACCAGATAATCCACAGCTTTGTAGGTGAATAACTGTTACAACATTTATACTTGTAAGTGACTTCAAAAGCCACGTCATCTTTGAAAGGGAAACCAGAAACTGCTTGCGGGGTAACATGCATACAAGGCACCCAAAGGGAAGGAACTACTTAAAGATGCTGCATTGTAACAATAGAGACCACAGTGTCAAATGTTTGAACAGACCCATGCTCATTCTGTTATTGGATGGTGCCCCATCTGTTCCCAAGGATACACAAATTCCAGAATCAAGCATCTGCTTCACAGGTGCAAACCCAAGCATTCGCATTGCAGCAGCGGGGCAATGAGAAACTTTAACCTCAGCTCTTGAGAGAAAATCAATCTGCGGAAGGGAATAAATTTCATATAATATGAAGAATTAGCCATATATCAAAAGGTGGACAGCTCATATTACTGATAATGGAGCAGCCACAAATCCAGCCAAGGTATAGCATATTTCACATAGTCAGTTACATCCATTCTGTTTTCCTATGAAGATGAAAGTTCACTAACAAAAATCAACCTCATCATTGTTCACCCAAACTGTATGAGCTGCCAACAAGTTCTTTTGCAGAAACTCTATCTTTTCCAAATGGGTAACAGTCCCATGTTCAACCTTTCGCGTGTCCATAATTAGTTGATTCTCGTACTGTATCTCTGCAACATGCTAAAATTTGGAACAATTAGCTTAATCTTTCTCAAGTTCAACATCCTTTTATAGGCATCAAAATTTGCCCCAACTATTTAACTATTTTATCTTCAACCGACCAGGGTTTCTCAAAACCATGAAGCTTTAAAGTAACGTAAATCTCTTTTGTCATTGCAGTATAAGGTTCTTTTAAGCCCATTTTTCACAAGGAATTCCATATCACGACATTCTTCCAATTGTTTGAAGCGATGTACATGCCACCAATATTTAGGTTATTGCAGACACATATTCACTTGATGATGGGAACAACATGGTAGAGCAAAAATTGCCCAGACACTCCATAAATGATTAAGCCGTGCAAAGCCTCAATTTCGTTTTAGCAGTTTTCAGTGATAAAATACTCTCAGGACTATTGTTTGCAACACATGGTTGAAGAAAGCAAAAGAGGCACATAATGGGGACGAAATACAAGGAAAGGATTCTTGCAACCTTCTCTCCTATCTTCTATTTTCCTTCCCTAACCAGAAACACTGTTCAAGAGAATAACAGTTAATGGGAATACACTCTAGTGCAGCTAATAAAAGTGAACAAATTACCATGTGGATTCCAGTTTTCAGTTCTCTGGCTGCATCTCTTGTTTCTAGTAGTAGGCGATCAGTTGAATTCATGATTTGCCTAATTCCAAACCAAACTCTAATGCGTCCATCTGCGGTATTATGGTACTTGTCATAAAGCTCCCTTTGAGACTGCAATTTTTAGTTGAGCGAATTAGCTTTGTACATCAGTACGATTGCAATAGGAAATATCGATATGAAAGTTAAATTCATATAACTCACATTACAGCATATAAAACAAACAGCCACGGAATGGAATGGGTTAACTTGCATAAAGAAAGCACCCTACGGCATTAGAGAGTTCAATGTAAAAAGGGCAAAGAAATTCTTAACACTGCAGGGCTTGTGTACAACCTTTATACAATCATCCGTAGACCGCTGAGCCCAAGTTTGTGGTAAACCCACGCCACAGTCCATGATCGATTGAGTTAAGCAAGCTCTTAAACCAAGCCTCTCAACTGCTCGAGCCATTCCAGAGACATGCTGCCCACCTGCTTCAGCGAAGCAAGTTACCTATAACATGGGGAAAACTCCAACAATCTTAAGATGACTCTTGTCGCTAAGACACACACAAAATACTGGAAAAGAAAATATATTAGGGCTTACACCCGAGTGAATCAGCTCCATCCCGCAAAGCAAAGTGGATACATAGGAGTCCTCTTCGCTCATGTTTGATTCATAAGGCCAAATTCGATGGTGCAACCAAGTCATGAGGTCAACATCATCTGCTATCCCTCTAGCTAGCTGTTGAGAGGAGTGAACATGGGTGTTGATGAATCCTATTTGCCAAAACAAACTTAACAATGAAGCAGTTCTAAAAGATACAAACTCAAGACAACCCTTTATTACAGTCAAAATCAATCAAAATGAACAGACAAAGAAATGAGGAAAAGCACCTGGCAGTAAGATTTGGCCGTGAAGATCGATGATTTGATCAGCAAGCGCTGAGAACTCCGAGAGGATATCAAGAGATTGACCGACGGCTGTGATTGCATCTCCAGTGACAACGATTCCACCACTTTTAAAGACTCTACTGTTTGAGTCCATAGTCACTATCATGGCGTTGTGAAGTATCATCACAGCCATTGAACTGCTCATAGTTGTCTCCACCGCCAACCCCCCAGCTCAAAGCTTTACCTCAGAAGATACTCCTGTCTGAGAAGTAAAAGGCTTCACTTTTTCGCTGTTTATCAATTCAAGCAAAGCCAAAACTACGTTCAACCGAAAGATTAAGGAAATGAATGCAGCGTTAAGAATTTTCTACGTACCAACCAAAAACAAGGCGTTGCGTGATTATGAGCCTAATTTAGTACTTAAGAGTTGGAAAATTGGTAAGAAAAAGAAGACGACGAGATACTAAGAGCAAGAAAGAATGTAAATTTTGTTACAGTCCCGTTTCTCCATTACATTCCTTTTTATCCATAAACACTCCTTTAACTCTCTGGTTAGTAACTCTTAGCAATGAAAAGGGTAGCTGGGCAGGCCTTTGTCTCCGCCAAGCGATCCACCGGACTCAAGCAAAAATTAGTCTAAAAGTGGATAGTTT
>JANKYF010000003.1:15065182-15077088 GCA_029829435.1 Erythroxylum hondense | reverse complement strand
CAATATAATTAATTAAAATATTATAGCTAAATTTTTATTTTTAAATATTTTTTACAAATCAACCACAATCAATGGTAATGGTAATCATTCCTTCCTCTTAACCAACCATCATAATTATAATGATAATATTCATTATCATTCTTGGTCATATTCATTTCTATTCTTATTACCATTCCTTATGTGAACGAACCACCTCCTAAATGCTAGTGGTGGTGGTGAGAGTGATGCGGAAGGGATGTTAAGTATCCAAGTCTTTGAATCGCCTAAATTAAACTTTGGTAGAGGAGGAAGTTGAAACAACGACGACGTTGGTGGGAATGGAAATGAAAAGGGTATCAATGAAGGGAAGGGAAGTGATTGAAAAATTGAAGGGGGTTAATTATTTCGCGAACTTTCTGCAAACTTCTTTGGCACCAATAAAATAAAAACAAGCAAAACTGAAATAATAAAAACACCAAAAATTTGGTACACACTGTTCGGCACATCTTGCCTACGGCCCAGGCCCTCGCCCAGCTTAATAACTTTTACCGAAGTACAATAGATTTATCCAAGGCTTTACTGAGTCGACACCACTCAACCCTTGACATTATCTCTTAACCTCACTTCCCGTAAAAGAATTTCACATTCAATAGTACGACCACCTCATACTAACTTTGACAAAAGATTTTCACACACTGTTTACTAATAAAGACAATTAATCGAACAACTCCAGTGATTAAAATAATAAAGAACGAAAATTAAATACACTTGAGATAAAAAGAAAGACCCCCTATGGATTTTATCTTCTTGAAATAACCTAGCTAAAACTCTCCACCATAGCTCACTCTTTCTTCATAGAAAAACAACTCACGATGTTTCTTCAATTGAAGTGGGTATTGGCTATTAATTGAATCACGATGTTATGATTTATGTGTAAAACGTTTCATAACATCAAGACGTATGAAGCGTTTTACACATAAATCAATATCACTGAGCCTCCACGTTAATTATTGCAATCAGAAAACTACTGCACCTTTAACTAAACATCTCATACACACCCACAGTAACTTAACCGTGAATCACTTTTAATACTATATTTAGCCGAAAATCTTCATATGCGCAGCCAGCAAATATTCTTTAAAGACACGTGACAAGCACAGCTTCAACGATACACCACATCAACAGTTGCCACAATACATAAAGGGTTTCTTACTATGACGTGTTTTAATAGAGTTATATTAAAACACCAACTGTAGAGATCTTTTAAAACACAAGTTCTCTTTTAATTAATGTAACACCCACGGTGGACCCACAATTTATGATTCTCAAGCTTCAATTAACGCACACCTTTTCTTCAAAAGCCACACACCCTCACCTGAGATGGACTTCTACCTTGGTTTAATGATGGGCATAAAGAGTCCACTGCAATTCAAATACACAATGACCACTTCAATTCAAATATACAACAACTTCATGCTTTTAATTTCATCAATCCATAAAATCTGCAAATCCAGCAGTATTTTTTTAACCCCGCTATAATTAAGATTTTATATGTCCAATTAAAATATCAAAAGTAAATAAAAGATATATATAATATATCTTAACAATCTCCCCCCTTTTGGCATTATTTATCACAAATCTAGAACTCCACATAAATAATCATAATTGGACATATAAAGATGAAATTCACAATGCTCCCCCTTAATCAAACATCGTGTTCCAAAGAACATCATAATTATCCAATCATCTAAATTTCTCCCCCTTGGGACAAAAAGATGCCAAAAAGTACAACAAATAGTCACGCACGTATCTTAAAATCTCTCCCTGATTGGAACATTCATCATAAACAATTTGATGTCTCCCCCTTAGGATAAAACAGTATCAAAACGCATAATCGTACCAGCGGAAGAATTATAAGCACACTAAGAACACAAATTACTACCATTCAAAACACTGAGATATATGCCCAAAAGAGAAAGGCATACCCAAGAGAGATCCATATCGATGAGAGAGCTAAGGAGTCATCGGTGGAGCTAAATAGAAATCACAATGTAAACTGCAAAAAACATAGGACGAGAATAGCAACATAAAACTAAAGAACTAAAAAAATTCCTTTCTTTTTCCATTTTTTGTTAATAAAAAAATACTTAAAAATGTAAATCACACTGTCGCTGTGCCCTTCGAAGAAATTCAAGCCTGGTCTTTTTCTTTAACTTGGATGAAGATGTGTAACACAAGTAGCCTGCAAGTTCTCGATAATCAACCAATTTTCTTTCTCTTATTTTTCTTCTTTCACTCACATCTCCAATAACATTTTCTACTGGATGATTTCTTCGGATTCGAGATAAAGAACCTCGGTTCAAATCAACTTCCATTGTTTTGGTTGGTTCATCGTCTGAAGTAACTGAAAGTTCTTCAGTTAATCAATTTCTGTAGTTACTTCCTCAGCAGTAACTAACTGCAAATCTGAGCATTTTCTTGTTTTTCCTTCACTATATTTTTGTTCTTGTTCTTGACCCTTTATAATCCAAGCTTGCTTCAATACCATGGGATGCTACTGAAAATTTAATAGAGAGTGTCTAGAATTTTGATTTTGACCCCTTTGAAACATCATTTGTAATAACTGATAACATCTTGACCTTATATGTCCAATGAGTCCACAAAAATGACATGTGGGTATAAATCTTCGATTCTTTCTCGATGTTTCTTCTTCTCAAACAGATTTGGATATGTCATCTTTCTTCTCATTAACTTTAGAGAACTTACCCTTATAACCAATATCTTGAAGATCCCCTTTAACTTTACCAATTTTCAACAACTTTTCTAGCTTTTCGATACCTCCATTTAACATTCTCAATCCATTTTCGGTACTTACTAATTTCATTCTAGCTTTACCAAGCTCATTTGACGTCAACATCAAATTCTTTTCTAACTCTTGGATGGTGTTCTTCATGGGGAGATTCTCTTCCTTCAATCTTTCATTTTTTCTACATATTTTCCCTCATTTTTTGTATATTAATTTGTAAGCCTCGTAAATGTTCTCCATTTTATCACTTGACCCACTTTCATCACTGTCATAATCTGATTTCGAGCTTTGAGCTAAATCATTTGCATTTTTCCTAAAATTTCCAGATTTACTCACTTTTTCGTCTTCAGTTACTTCCTTCTCAGTTATTGTTAAACAAGTAACTGGACTTTTGATGTACAAAGTAACTAAAGCATCATTCTTCACAACTTCTTCTTCACTTCGGGATTCGTTATCACTCAAAGTGCTCATATAAGATTTTCCTTTTCTCTTCTTCATAGTATTAGCACACTCCGCTTGAACATGTCCGAAGTCTTAATACTCATGGCATTGAATTATCTTTACCTTTCTTTCTCCCTTTTGAGTTTTGACTTGTTTGAAGTTGTTGTTTGATGAGCTCCCGCCTTCTTGCCTAAACTCGTGTCTGCCCTTTTTTACTCTCTTCAACCAATAACTGAATTCTCTTGTTAATAGCTCCACATCCTCATTCTCGTCAGATTCATCTTCTACATCATTCGCAGTTTTTTCAGTTTCCACCTGTAGTGCCAATCCTTTGCTTCTTTCTTTCTTGCCTTTTAAAAGATTCATTTCGAAGTTTGTAAGGATTCCAATAACTTTTTTCAATGACAGATTATCAATGTCGTGAGCTTCCTCTATTACTGCAATGTTCAGAATAAATCTTGGAGGCAGTGATCTCATTGTTTTCCTGACTAATTTCACGTTGGAGTATTTCTTCCTCAGTTGATGTGCCTGATTCGCTATATCTCGTAGTTTTTCATGAAAGTCTCTAATAGTCTCATTCTCATCCATCTTCAGCTCTGCAAATCGTACAGCTAACATTTGTAGTTTCGATGCTATCACAGATTTTGACCCTTTGTGAATAGTTTGCAAAGCGTCCTATGCTTCTTTTGTCGATTCACAGACTGAATTTATTGAGAAGCGTCCTTCATCAACAGCACTGAATATCGCATGCAGTGCTTGTGAATTTTTTAGTTCACTTTCTTCTTCAACTCTTGTCTATTAGGATGGATCTTTTTGAACTGTCTCTCCTTTATCATCAGTGATCATCGGATGCATCCAACCGTGTACTACCGAATGGCAAGCTTTTGTGTCCTAAGCTTGGATAAAGACTTTCATCTGTGATTTCCATACAGGATAGTTAGATCCGTCTAATAGCGGTGGCCTGATAATTGATGCTCTTTCTCTTATGGCCATGTTTGGAAAACTAGGATCTACACCAACTTGCTACCAAGTTCTGAATCGATGACCTTGCTCTGATACCAATTGAAAAATCGAAGGGGGTTAATTATTTCACAAACTTTCTGCAAACTTTTTTGACATCAATAAAATAAAAACAAGCAAAACCAACATAATAAAATCACCAGAAATTTGATAACACAATTCGGCACACCTTGCCTACATCTACGGGACCCTTACCCAACTTAATAACTTTCACCGAAGTACAATAGATTTACCCAAGACTTTACCGAGCCGACACCACTCAACCCTTGACACTATCTCTCAACCTCACTTTTCGTGAAAGTATTTCATACCCAATAGTACGACCGCCTCGTACTAATCTCGACAGAACATTTTCACATACTGTTTACTAATAAAGACAATTAATCGAAATTTAAAAAAAAAAGACAATTAATCGAACAACTCAAGTGATTAAAATAATAAAGAACAAAAACTAAATACACTTGAGATAAAAACAAAGACTTTCCTATGAATTTTATCTTCTTGAAATAACCTAGCTGAAACTCTCCACCATAACTCACTGTTTTTTCATAGAAAAACAACTTACGGTATTTCTTCAATTAATAGCCAATACCCACTTCACCAAAGATGATCTTCACTGTATTATAACATCAAGACGTATGGAACATTTTACACATAAATCAACATCATTGAGCCTCCACATTAATTTTTGCAATAAGAAAACCACTGCGCCTTCAACCAAACGTCTCATACACACTCACAGTAACTTAACTGTGAGTTACTTTTAATACTATATTCAGCTGAAAATCTTCATATGCGCAGCTAGCAAAGATTCTTCAAAGACACGTGACATCCACAGCTTCAATGATACACCACATCAACAATTGCCGCAACACACAAAGGGTTTCTTGCTATGACATGTTTTAATAAAGTTCTATTAAAACACCAACTGTAGAGATCTTTTAAAACACCAAGTTCTCTTTTAATTAATGTAATACCCACGATGGATCCACACTTCATAATTCTTAAGCTTCAGTTAACACACACCTTTTCTTCAAAGCCACACACCCTCACCTGAGATGGACTTCTACCTTAGTTTGATGATGGGCATAAAGAGTCCATTTCAATTCAAATATACAACAACCACTTCAATTCAAATATACAATTACTTCATCCTTTAATTTCATCAATCCATAAAATCCGCAAATTCAGCAGTATTTTTTAACCCCACTATAATTAAGATTTTATATGTCTAATTAAAATGTCAAAACTAAATAAAAGATATATATAATATATCTTAACAGTGGAAGTAGAGGTAATGTTGGTAAATAACAAAAAGGAGATTAAGGGAAGTAAAGTAGGAAAAACTTGGAAAAGCTGAAAGAACTTGGTCGATATTCTTTGTGATCGTTGCACAAGGTAATGTTTTTCTTGGATGGCCTATAACTGAGTGCGCTTAAGATGTATACAATGATCTGAATATCGTTCCGTACCGGCCGGGATCCGGTACTGGTACGGGAACAAAGGTGCCGGGGAAAAAATCCGGCCGGTACCGGCTGTTTTCGGTCGGTACCGGTACCTGTTTTCGGTCGGTACCATAGATAACGGAAAAATCCTGGTAGTTCCGCAAAATTTAAAAAACCTAGGGACTAATTTACAAATAACAAAAAATCAACCCTAAAAAAACTACCCCCTCGACCTTCGGCCCACATCTCTTCTCTCTTCTCTGTCGCCTATCGCCTGCCTCCCTCTGTCCCCCTCCATCTGTCCCTCTGCTGCCTGAATCTCGTCGGTTGTCTCTCTCACACCGCGTCGCTGCCCATCTCTGGTCTGGATCTGGACTCTGATGGTCTCCTCAAGTCTTCTTCTTGTTGTCCGTCCGTCTGTTGTCCTCTGGTGGTCTCACCGCTCGTCTCCGTCGCGTCATCCACGCCGCCTACATACGCTGCCTCCTCCGTCCTCTCTCTGTCGCAACACCGCCGGCCTACCGACCCTCTGACAACGACCCAAATGAAGACCTAGTGACCCGAACCCGACGGTGTATAAAATTTTTAGGGTGTGTGTTGACTGGTAAATGGAATTTTGTGTGTGTTGTGGATTGGATTGCCGTGTATTATAGTATTAGTGTTGATTGATTGATGAAAATGTTGTCGGTGGGTGGAGTTGTGGAGGATCGGGTTTGGAACTTTGGATGTTGTTGATTTCGGTTCAACCGAAATTGTGATTTGTGATTTGTGATTTTTGTAATTTGTGAGTTATCAACTTTCAACCGAAATAGGAAGTTTGAAATTGGATTTTAGCATTTTGGAATTGGAAATTGGAAGTGGATTGGAAATAAAATTTGGATTTGGATTTGGATTTTGGAATTGGATTGAAAATTAAATTTGAAATTGGAATTGGAATTGGAATTGAATTTTTTAATTGGATTGGAAATTAAATTTGGAATTGAAATTGGAATTGAATTTTGGAATTGGATTGGAAATTAAATTTGGGATTGGAATTGGATTTTGGCATTTTGCATTTTGGAATTGGAAATTGGAAGTGAATTAGAAATTAAATTTGAAATGGTGATTTATTGATTATTGAATGGTGAAAATTGGCTTGTGATTTATTATTGTTTTAATATTGAATTGTTAAATTATTGATGAATGAAATTGAATTTGAGTTTGACCAATTGAATTTGAGAATTGAGATTGAGTGTGATAATTTGAAATGTTTAATTGTACATGTATTTTATTTAATGATAATGTGGTGCTTATGGTTAACTTTATGTTTTAAATTTAATAATTAAATGTAAAATTGGTTGATTAATTGGTTGTTAAAATTTAAAATTGAAAGTTGATAATCAAAATCAAATCAACATTTAAACCTAAATGTAAAATTGATAATCAAATATGAAATTAATAATTAAATGTAAAATTGATAATCAAAATTAGTGAAATTGAAAAAGCTTAACATTAATTGACACATTCTTAATATTTGTTAAATGGTTATTTATTTTTAATATTTGGGTATTGAATTTTGGTAAATAATTAGTTAAGTATAAAATTATGGAATTAGAAATTAATAATAATTTGATTGTAGTTAATGTCTTAATGATAGTATTTGCTTAGTTGACTATTAGTTTTAGGTAGGTAAATAATTAATTGTGGTTATTATTTATATGTAAAATATTTAAAAATTATTATTATTTCAAATTAATTATCATTATTATTTATTATTAAGATTTTTGAAAGTATGGTCGATGTAAACATTAAACTAGTAAAGTATACAGTACAGCTATATAATATATCAATATGGACTATTTTGCAATTTTTAAAAAGTTTAGGGACTATTTTATCAATTTAAAAAATATCCCGAAACGGTACTCGGTACTGATCGATACCGGTACAGTTCCGTTCCAGAGCCCAATCCGGTACCGAGCCCGGTACGGTATTCATAACATTGGTTTCTACTCTATTTGTGTATCTTTTTGTAAATAAAAATAAAGAGACAACAAAGTGTATAAAAAAAATTGGGATAGGTTTCTCTAAATTTAAAATTTTTTATTAAATTTGTCTTTGTTAATTCTTTTCTTTCTTTATTTTCTCATTTCAACTTAATTACATTTTAGGTGCTTTATATCTCAACATCAATCAGTGGTATCAAAGTTAACTTTTAGTACCTTAAAGAAAAAAGGATGACAAAGTTTGAAATAGAGAAATTTAGCATGAATAATTTCTCGTCATGGAAGATGAAGATGAAGACAATTTTAGCATAAGAAGATTGTTCGAAGGCTATTGGAGAAGACCAATGAAGATCATAAACGAAAACAAATGGAAGAAAATGAATGACAAGGCTATCACCAATCTACACTTGGGTTTAGCTAATGAAATCCTATCATGTGTAGATTAAAAAAATTGCAAAAAGGATATTTGGGATAAAGTCATTTCACAACAAAATCTTTTTTAAAAGAAGACTCTATACTCTTCAAATGTCAAAATCCACTTCAGTAACAAATCACATCAACATTCTTAATACTCTATTTTCTAAGATCATATAGTTGGGCTACAAAATATATATAAATGAATGTGTAGAACTTTTACCTCAGAGTCTACTAGATTCATATGATCAACTTGTTATCAATTTGACCAATAGTATCTCTCAAACTATCTAGTCTTTGATGATGTTCTTATTGTTATTTTAAAAGAAGAATAGAGACATAAGAATAAGGAGGATAGATTATCAAATTCGCAACAAGCAAAGGCGCTATCCATTGTGAGAGAAAGATCAACAAAATATGGTTCTAGTTAGAGTCAAAATCATGGTAAGTCTAAATCAAGAAGCATAAAGAATATTGCATGTTACAATTATGGTAAGAAATGACATCTAAAAGGAGTGTTGGAATAAGAATAATGCACAGAAAAAAATGCAACAACAGTTCAAGGTAATGTTGTGAGTGCCTTAAATGATAGTGAAATCCTTTATAGCAAGGCAACAACAGAAGGTTGAAATCGTTTTATTGATGTGTAGTTTTTTGATTCGGAGCCATTTGGTACATAACCTCTTGAGGAGAATGGTTTGACCAATATAAACCACTCTTAGAAGGATCTGTATTTATGGGTGACGATCATGCCTTAAAGATTATTACTATCAGTATCATTAACAAAAAATGAGGGACAGTATGATTCACACCATTTAGGTGATAAGACATGTGAAGGGTCTGAAAAAAATTCAGTGTCCTTAATACAACTTGATGAGAACAAATGTAAAATATAAGTTGAAAAAGGATGGTGAAAATAGTCAAAGGAACACTTATGGTGACAAAATCAAAAAAGTAGTTATTAATTTGTATATGCTTAAAGAGGAAACAACGTAAAAAGGAGAAATATCTATTGCATCAACAAGTTCGACAGAAAAATCAACAATGATTGGCACCTTAGTCTTGCCCACATATTAGAAGCAAAGCTATTATAGAGTTGATTCATTCTAATGTTTGGCAAGAACTAGTTTCATCCTTAGGAGATGTGAAATACTTTACATCTTTCATCGATGATTACTCTAAGAGATGTTGGATGTATCTAATCAAAAGGAAGGCAAGGCATATGTGTTTTTAGATTTTAAGAACTTCAAATTGAAGGTAGAACTTGAAACTACGAAAAGAATCAAGTTTCTATAGTCAGATAATGGAGGTAAATACATTAGTGTCAAGTTTGATGCATTTTGTAAACAAGAAGGCATTAAGAGGCAATTCACATACACACCACAATCGATTAAAGTAGCAGAGCAAATAAATAGAATATTTTAAGGAAGAACAAGAACAAAAAATGCACATTAACATATTTTGTGCTAAAAATATGAATACACTTTTATACATTTGATCTAGCCCAATAATTTTAAACAAGTCGTAAACACTACTTGCTATGTGATAAATTAGTCTCTATCAATAGAAATTAGGATGAAGATACCAATGAAGATGTGGATCAGTAATCCTACTAACAATCCTTTCCTCTATATATTTGGATGTTATGTATGTGCAATATATAATTTTAAATAAATGTTAAAGTTGGATCCAAAATTAAAAAAATACATTCTCTTAGAATACTCTAAGGAATTGAGGGGTATTGTTGTGGGATCTAACTGCCCATAAGGTAATAATTAGCGGAGCGTTATCATGTAAGAATTGGTAGTGAAAGAATATGCTTAAGGAAAAGGTATTGACTTCAATAAAATATTTCCTCCTATTGTTCCATTAATAATGACCCGAGTAGTCTTGGCAATATGTGCTATATATAATTTGCATTTAGAGCAGTTAGATGTCGAAACTACCTTTCTTCATAGACAACTTGAAGAAGAAATTTATATGCTCCATCCACAAGGGTTTAAAGAAAAGGAAAAAAAAAGCACTTAGTTTTTAGATTTAACAAATCTCTATATGGTCTAAAACAAATACTGAGGTACTGAATAAGAGATTTGATTCCTTTATCATTAACTTTTATACAACAACCCAATTTAGGTTCTTGTGTTTATTACGAGAGATTTGGTGATAATGATTTTATTATCTTACGAATATATACTGATGACATGTTGGTATCAAGAACCAACATAGATCATATTAAAGAATTGAAGGCATAGTTGGCTAAGAAATTTAAAATAAAAGACCTGGGATCACATTCAAATTCTAGAGATGCAAATTTACTAAGGTAAAAATAATAGGAAGATCTGGGTTTCAAAAGAATTATTTGAAGAAAATCTTATAGTGTTTTAATATGTGAGATTATAAGCCAATTTCTATACCTCTCCCTATTAATTTCAATTTTTTTTAAAGGATGAGTCCTAGCAACAAAACAGAGAATTTGAAAATGTCTTGAGTACCATATATATTAGCAATAGTTAGCTTAATATTTCCTACAATATTTATAAGACCAGACATCGCACATATAGTGAAAGTGGTTATTTGATAAATGACAAATGCTAGTAAAGAGCATTTAAGTACTGTAAAAAGACTCATGGGATATATTAAGGGTATTTTATGTATTGCAATATGTTTTGAAGGATCTTACTTTATTGTTAAAGTTTATGTTCATTCAGATTATGTAGGTGATTTTGAAAAAGGCAAATCTACCATTGGTTATGGGTTTACTCTTGCTAGAGGGGTTATAAACTAAGTTTCAAAATTGCAATCTATTATGACTACTTTTACGACAGAGGCAGATTATATTGTGGCTACATAAGCTAGCAAAGAGACGGTTTGGTTATAAATGTTAGTATAGGATCTTAGACACATATAAGAGAAGATTGCTTTATTTTGTGATAGTCAGAGTGCTTTGCACTTGACAAAGAATTCATCATTTCATATAAGGACAAAACACATTTGATTTCAATATCACTTTATTGTAGAAAAAGTGCAAGAAGAGAGTATAGATGTTTAGGAAATTTATACTAAACACAATCTAGTAGATATACTAAGAAAGTTGATCAATACTAATAAATTTATATGGTGTCGATAGCTTAGCAGCAATATAAGCAATATGAATAAAAGTAAAGGATCACTATAGCAAAAAGTGCTTTAGGCATCATTAAATTTGTAACATTTTAAAATGTGATACTTAAAACTAATATAATGCAATGGTTTTTAAAGCACGGCCTTTAATAATATTAATAGGCAAAGGTAATAGTAATTTGTTGTCATATATTTAAAAAGGCAACAAAAGTAAAATGTCACTGCTATAAAATTTTATATGAACAACAATTAAATCCATTGCAATTTCAAACAATAATTAAAGGTGATAATAAGTAACGTCTGACTCAGACCCACTTAGGCCTAAGCCCTACATGAAATTTTTTATTTAAGCTCATGCCTAACCTAAGACTTCTGATCTAAACTTGAGCATCATCAAGCCTAACCAAACTAAATTAAATATATTATTTAATTTTTAAAAATAAGAAATAAACTTATTTGTTTAAAATTTAAACTTTGGATTAGGTTGGATATGACAGTTTGAGTTTGAAATGAAATCTAAAAATATTAAAAAAACTAAACATGACTTGAAATCCAATCAACTCGAGTCGAGTTAGGTTAAATCAAACTAGATTGGGCGAACTTTGTCATAACTAACCACTTAAAGTATTACTATTTTAAATTATATAGTATATTATAAATATTTATTTAAATATATATCCAAGAAATAGTTTTATGCAT
>JANKYF010000003.1:14964297-14976301 GCA_029829435.1 Erythroxylum hondense | reverse complement strand
AAAATCAAAAACTACTTTTATGTTTTTTATACATTTAAAAAACGAAAGAAACCAAATCAAAAAGATAAAAAAAATTCAAACAAAATTATTTTAATGAATTAAAAAAAACTAAAAATAAAAATAAAAACAAGCAGGATGTTGGATGTTTTAACAATGTAAGTAGATTTAGGTGCTAGCTATGGCTTGTTTTAACAATGTAAGTAGATTTAGGTGCTAGCTATGGCTTGTTAGATGTCACTTTTCTAGTGACATATGCAAGGAAAAATGTATGCGGAATTCTTGCTTTGATGTTGGCTTTTCTCGAGAGGCTGTGAAAATCGGAGAAACTTTAAAATGAAGATTAGCATTGCTCCTAATTAATTTCCACGGGCGTTACATTTCTGGCTTGTTTAGTATCAGGAACAACTTGGTTTGGCATCATCTGTTATAAATCATTTTGACATTCTTGATATTTGGATAATCATAACAAATTGTTAAATGCCAATCTTGATTTATGATTATAAATTATTTAACTGGAGAATTAAAGATAAATTAAAAAGAATGAGATGTTTGACTTAATTAAAATTAAATTAGTTATAATTAGAGTTTGACTTCAATTATAATTGAAATATTTATTTAATATAAATAAAACACCCTTATGCTTTTTCTATATATAGGAATAAGTATAAAAGACTTAGCACTCTTGCTAATTCCTCTCAAGAGTTGAGTATTTTTTTTACTCCTATATAGATGTTGTTAGAAGTTAGATGTGTGAATGGTTCGAAGTTGACACATTGAAAAAGTTTGAAAAGATTTCAACAAGAATATCGAATCAGATATGATTTCATATTTTCTAATTAGAGTTTTTGTTCAAATTATTCAATTATTAGAATTCGATTAAAAACTATAAAAATTTTATTTTTTTCACTGTGTCTATGGTTCGATCACGATTAATTTCCTAATACTTTGAACTACAAACGGGTCAATTCACTTTGTCTAGATAATTTATTAAACTACTACTAATCAAGAACATTCTCTGTTATTACTTTAGAGTGATGAATCCTTTATTTACTTACTTAACTATCTTCATATAGTTCATATTACATCAATGTACTACTAACTGAGCTACTCTAAGTATGACTAGTCGTAAGTATCATCAAAATATACTAATTCGTACATGAAATACTTGGGTAATCTCAAGTCTAATAAAATCGTAGAGAGGAATCCATAGATATATAAGTCATATTTCATTTGGGATCTCGTAATCAGGTCTGTTCAGTGAATTTATTCTCTAATAAGCACCCATACATTAGTCTAAGTATCTCAATACTTTAATTTACGAGATCAATTACTTTATTCATAAGAAAGAAATATAATTTGTGCTAGCTTTACCATTTAATCAATCTCCTGTCTTAATGAAACTATAACTAGAAACAATTTGAGAATAATACATAAATACAAATTGAATTTCATAATTATGATCTTATCATAATTTCAATTGCACAGTAACTATTCAAAGAATTTTACTTTTAGCATTAAAACATCAAATGTAATTAACAAAATACATAAATATAAAAAATGTCTTTATTAATTAAATAATAATGTCAAATATAACCAACTGATTGGTTGCAAGGGCAAAAACAAACAATCTCCTACTTGAACTAAAATCGATCGCTTACGTATCTAATACCATATGCTTTCATATGTCGATCATGTCTCTTATGAGACAATGACTTGGTGAGAGGATCTGCAAGATTATTTTTAGTGGAAACTCATTCCAATGTTATTTCTTTTCACTACACTATCTCCCTGATTAAGTGAAACTTTCTAAATATATATTTGGATTATTGATGAGACCTTAGTTCCTTTGCCTGTACAACAGTACCATTATTGTCATATTATAGTACTATAGGGTTAGCAATGCTAGGAACCAATCCATGTTTAATGATAAACTTTTTGAACCAAATTGCTTCCTTTGTCACCTTTGACACTGAAATGTACTTTGCCTTGGTCTCAAAATCTACAATGGATGGCTATTTGGAACTCTTCTAACTTTCTGCACTATCATTCAGAGTGAAAATGTATCTTGATTGTGATCTATTATCATTTACATCTGACTGAAAACTGGCATTTGAATACCTTTGAACTTTGAGTTCAACTCCTCTATAAACCAAGAAAACATCTTTATTCCATCTTAAGTACTTTAAGATGTTTTTCACAGCTTTTCAGTGACATTCACCAGGATTGGCTTGAAAATTATTCATTTTGCTTAAAGCATAAAAGACATCTTGTCTGTATGATTGATCTAATAGTTGAAGCATATGGAACACAATCTATCTCTCTCTTCTTGTGTCTTAGGATATATACTCTGTGAGAGAGAAATCTTATGCGACATGGGTAAAAATTTCCTTTGGGAATTTTCCATATTAAACCTCTTAAGCACTTTGTCTATTTACGTGAATTAAAATAGCCCAAGCAACCTCTTTAATCTATCCCTATAGATCCTTATTCCTATAATACATGTTGCTTCTCCCATATTCTTTATGGAAAAGTTCTTGGATAACCAAATCTTTATAGACTGGAGCATTGGTATGTCATTTCCAATCAACAATATGTCATCCACATATAGCACTAAGAAAATGACTATACTCTCACTAATTTTCTCACAAAGACATTATTTTGATAAAATCAAACTCTTTAATTATCTCATCAAAATATATATTCCAACTCCTTGATACGTAATTAAGTCCATAAATAGACTTCTTCAACTTGCTTACTTGATTACACATCCTTTAATAAATTCCCATTGAGAAATGTTGTTTTGACATCTATCTCCCGAATTTCATAACCATGATATGTGACTATAGCCAATAAGATCTTTATAGATTTAAGCATAGCTACTGGCTAAAAGGTGTCATTAAAATTAACTCCTTTTTTTTAATTGTAACCTTTAGCTACTAACCTTGTTTTGTACATTTGTACATTCCTATCCATGTCAATTTTTTCTTTAAAAAATTCACCTGCATCCAATAAGTGTAATATTATTAGGCTCATTTATCAAAGTCCATACTTGGTTAGTATATATGGATTCCATTTCAATTCTCATGGATTCATGTAATTTTAAAGAATCAATGTCAAAATTTGCTTCTTTAAAAATAGTAGGCTCATTATATATGAGCAAAAGATTATCCTTCCCTTTTTCAATATGTATATCTAATCTAATGGGAGGACAACATATCCTACTAGTATATTGTGGACTATATGTCTCTTAACCCTTAATTGTGCATCATATGTATCAACTTTAGGTTCTTGTTTGGTTTGGTTATGAATTTGTGGATTGTAAACTTCTCTAAGTTCTACTCACTCCCACTACTTTCCTTAAAAATAAATTCTCTTTTTAAGAATGTTATACGTCTTAAGACAAACCCTTATTGCTCAAGAGGATGTTAAAATTGATATTCAATACTCTCTTTTGAATACCCCACAAATTTGCATGTAATTGATTTAGCTTAAAACTTATAAGATATTGCACGATTTCCATAAGCATCACATCTCTAAATTTTTTAGAGTGACAACTTTGGTCTACTACGAGTCTATATCTTATATGATGTTTTGTCATCCAATTTGGATTGAACTTCATTCAGAATGTAAGTAGTAGTTTCAATGGTATATCCCTCAAAAGGAGATAAGAAGGACTCATTATGTAGCATACCATATTTAATAAAGTACAATTTCTCCTCTCAGATACTCCATTATATTGTGGAGTTTCGTGAGGAGTTCAATGCGATAGAATCTCATTCTCTTTTAAGTAACCTAAAAACTTATGGTTTAAGTATTCACCACCTAGATCTAATTTAAGTTTCTTAATACTTTTACCAATTTATTTCTCAACCTTAAGTCTAAATTCTTTGAACTTTTCAAATGATTCAAAATTTGATTTCATTAAGTACACATAACTATATCTGGAATGATCATCTATAAACCTAAATAAATATGGTAATCCACCTTAGCACGAGTACATATAGGCTCATATGCATATGAACGTATAAGCCCTAGTCACTAGCACATAGTCCTTTTCCACTAAAGGGTAGTTTATCATCTTTCAAAACAAATAAGATTAATATGATTTATAATCAAAAGGATCCAATTTTCCTTCTTTATGTAACTTTGTGATTCTAGCTTTGTTGATATGACCTAACCTACAATGGCATAAATAAGATATATTTTGGTCACTTAACTTTCTTTTCTTGCTATTTATGTTAAGAATTGGCCTTTCAAGATCTAATTTATTCAAACCATTTGTAAGTAAACCAGATCCATAATAAACATCATCTTTATAAAAAGAACAACTCTTATTCTCAATAATAAAGATAAATCCATTCAAATCTAAATATGAAATCAAAATGATATTTCCAGTAACAACTAGAACATAGTAACAGTTATTTAATTATAGTTTAAGGCTAAAAGGCAAAGCTATACTACAAGTTCTTATAGCTAATGCAACAACTCTTGCTCTATCACCAACTAGAAAGTCTACTTTACCTTTCCTCAATGATCGACTTATTCATATTTCCATGTTATTACAAATATAAGAACCACTTTAGTATCTAATACACAAGAATATATAAGAAAAGTAAAAAGATTGATTTCAATCATAAACATACCTGAAGAAACAACTTCCTCAAGCTTCTAATCTTTCAAGATAGCATTATAAGTTAGGAAGTTCCTTTTCCAATGTCCATTAACTCCATAGTGAAAACATGTTTTCTTATCGTTGCTCTTTTTCTTGACTCCCCCTTTTGGCTTTGCTATTCTAGTAGAAGCCTTTTGTTTCATATTATTATCCTTCTTAGAGCCATTTTTCTTTCTCTCGGAAGAATCCACAATAAGAACAAAACAGGGTTCCTTTTTAAGGCACTCCTTTGTAATCTTGAGCATATTTAATAGTTTAAAAAATGACATACCCTTTTGATTCATTTCAAAATTCATAACGAACAATGAAAAGTTCAAACTAGGAGACTGCACCAAATCAGTGCTCAACTCATGATCCATGACAAATCCTAATTGGCATAAAATTTCAATGTAGCCAATCATCTTCAGCATGTGTAGGTTCACTGAAGATCCTTCTGCCATCTTGCATTAAAATAATGCTTTGGGAAATTGATACCTCTCTACCCTGCTTTATGCGTCAAACAACTCTTTAAAATGAGAAATTATGACAGGAGCATCCATGTTTTCATACTGTCTTTGAAGCTTTGGATCATACAAACTAACATCACACATATAGCTCGTTCAACTTCATCAATATAACACTAATAATTCTCTCAAACCTCATCAATCACATTTACAATAGGCTCTAGCAGAATAATAGTGTAAAAAACATATAACTTCTTTTCTTACCGAAGAACAATTCTTAAGTTGCAAAACTGGTTTAAGAAATTAGGTCCAGTAAGCATGTTAGCATTTATAATGCTCCTTAGGGTCATATTGGTACTCATCTTCTTTTGATGACTGAAAGACATAAAAGAGTAAGTATTAGTTTATACTATAAAATCAAATAAAATAAGAACTTTGATAATATTTAATTATTCTTACTATTTTATTAAAAATAGCCCTTGCTGTTAAATCAAGAAATTATCAAAATTTCATTCAAAAATAGTTGATCCTAAGTTTCCTCAACAAACAAACTAAATTTAAATAAGATATATAATAATTTTATCAATCACATTGTATGAGACTCTTAGATCCTTTAGGTGACAGCTTGTTGTCAAAATATATCTTATATATTATTCCTAACCTTGCCTCTAAATTTATATGATCATTAGTTTGCTCATCCACATCATATAAATTTAGATAAGTATGATTCATTAATTTAAGATAAAATATATTCAGGTTAAAGGAGCCTTAAATTTGCTGAACAAGCCTTACAATAAAACAAAATATTGATTTTTATTCTTAAATAATGGAAGACAACTATCACATTCTTAACATGTCCTTAATATTTAATTGAGAGGTTTGAAATATAAAAAAATTTATCTCATCTAAATTATAGTCTCATTATATTACTAATTTATAACATAAATGAATTATGAAAGAAAATTTTAAAAACCTTTGCTTGATTCTAATTATTGATTTAATAACCAATTTAATTCAATAATTCAACTTTTTGAAAATTAAACTAAATTCCAAAAATGTTAATAGTGATTATCCTTTGAAAACAAATTTCAAACATTTAGACAAACACTTTTTCAATTTATTAGAAAATTAAACCAATTTAATTAAAATTAAGACTTAAAATATATAAAAATTAAATAAAAAGTGGTGACTGTCTGATGCATACAGTGCATGCACTAGAGCGCATTTTGTGAGGCATGTGCGCTGCTATAGAGACATTGTCCTATGTGGGGCGTGTGTCTTATATGCACCCCGTCGTTCTCCATAATTAGATTTTCTAGAATTGTAGTCGCTGCCTCCTCTGCTCTTGTCCCACGCTGGAGCTTCTTTGCTTCCTATCTTAAGCGTTGTGTGTGTTGGAGTCCTTCATCCCCTCCATACAACTTCTGCTGTGGGCAAAAATTGCTCTTCACTAGTGGCAAAATCACCATTGGTTCGTGAAAATCCATCACAGGAGACGCACACATCTCCCACCATTGTTCCACCACAATAATAGTCCCACAATATAGACACATCTCATTAGGTAGAACAGATTCGAACAGAAGACTTGAGGACAAACATTCATCACTTTTCCAAACCTTACTTTTTTTAGGTCGGGAATTCATAATCATATATCATGATTGACGTTTGCAACATATAGTGACTAATTAAATATAAAAATGTCAAAATAGTTTGATTTAACTTATCTATGATTATGATATATAATTTAATCCTTTTGTCATCTACTGTTCCAATTGAATAGACTAGGGATATAGTGTTTATTTTTTTGAATCCAATCATATTAATTCTTGCTAATTAGTAATTAATTTATAATTAATATTTGAAAACACATTTTTAAATGTCGATTCCTTTTGCTTAGAAAATTCCTTAAACCACTATTAGTCAAAAATAGTAAAACATTTTGTCTACTTACTGTAAAGTGACGAATTATCTATTAACTTACTTAATTATCTTCATATATATAGTTCATACTATATTTAAGTGCTATCGATTGAGCTACCCTAAATAGGGCATATCATAATTAACATCAAAACATAATAATTCCTACATAAGATAATTTAGTAATCTCAAGTTTAATGATCAATTATACAACCATCATAATGAAGAAATTCACAAATACAAAAATAATATTTAATTTGAGATTCTCAAAATCGGTCAATTAAGAGAACTTATTCTTTAATAAGCACCCACACATTAGTTTAAGTATCTCTACACTTTAATTTATGAGATCAATTTTTTTTTGTAAGAAAGAAACATAATCAATGTTAATTTTACCGTTTCATCTATTTTTTCTTTTGATGAAACTATAAATAAGAATAATTTGAGAATAATACATAAATGTAAATTAAATTTCATAATTATGATATAAGCATAATTTCAATTATACACTAAAGAATTTTACCTTTTATATTAAAACATCAAATGTATTTAACATAATACATGAAGATAAAGAATTTTTTTAATTAATTAAATAATAATATCATATATAAAATTGCAACAACTCTGTAATGATAATTCAGGTATGACGTTGAATTGGACCCTCTAATATTCAGCTGCATTACAAATTACACGCGTCGGGTAAGATATTATGAAATTACATGACGCATTAGATTGTTAACAAAATTCTCACCCCAAGCTTCACTGTAAGCGTTATATTTAATGGCTCCAACTCGCACCACTTGGCCACCCTCTCAAATACCATTGTACGAAAGGCTATCAGTTTTTGATAGGAACTTCCTAACCTGAACGGCTGAGTATCAAAATCAATCATTGGATGTTTGAAGAATCCAGTAGTGCAGAAAATAATTGAAAAGTTGATTGGTGTATTCGTGCAAATGACAGCTTATGAGCTTATTAACAGCAAGAAACGCGACAGCTGTAGCCTTGTGATGAGAGTTCAGAATTGAGAGGAGCACTTGGGGCCCTACAGTGTTAATATGATAGCGGCCTCCCATGAATTGATAAGTTTCCTTAGTCTTTATGGATATACGTTTGCCTTGTGCCAATAATTGGAGAAGTTGCTGAATTTTAAGCTTAGATTACGACATTTTGGATATCTAAATTAATTTGTTTCGTTATGTTCTTGTTTACCTATTTTTTAAAAATAATGTTAATCCATAATTATAATTGGTTGGGTCGGTCGTGCTCGACCCAAGTTCAGGCTCAAATATAGACGGGTCATTCATAAATAGTGACTGCCCACTTGAAAGGAAAGGCTTAAACTTAGCAGATATTTGTCAGGTATAAATTGCTTACCTCATCATGATTGCAGGAATCTTCAAGCCGGAATCAACTAATCTCATGAATTCAAGCGATAATGCCCAGCCTCACCAAAATCCGACTGAATCAATAACTATAGAGATAATACGAGATAATACGAGGGACTTTAACATCATATGCTAAGAAAAGATGAATTGTCATGCCAAAAGTGTTATATACAATAAATATTGTCCAACTGAAAGACATAATCAACCACTGATTTATTTTACAACTCTTAACAAATATGTAAAGCATTAAAAAAATAAAAATTCTGTCAAAAAAGAAAATTATGATAAAAATAAATAAAACAAAAATAATATAAGTATTAATGGAAAAATTATGTTAATAAAAGCATTACAACAACTAGCCAGATTGAATCTCTTTTCCTTTGAACTAATCTTTCATCTTTTAAATTTTCATTATTATTCTTAATAACTATATTAGGCAAGGATCCACTCCAAAATTTATCTTTTTTTTATATGTTTCTTCGTGGAAAGTCTTCTCACCTCATCACCATCTCCTCCAACCTGCGTGCCTCTTCCACCTCTTGTCATGGCCTTAAACCTTTGCTCTCCCTCTTCTTATTCAAAACCTCAATCCTCTACTTCTTGTTCCCTCTCAATTCCATACATTTTTCTCCCATTCTGCCATCCTCTAACATTTTAGGCCGCTCTTCAATCACCATCTTTGGTTCTTTTTAGTCAATTGCCTTCTATCTGTTTAGGTCCTTATGTTTCCTTTTGTAATGATAGTGTAACCACTAGCCAGGGCCATTCTTAGTATATTATAGGCCCCAGGGAAAGTAAAAAAATAGGTTCATATTTTTGTCTATTTTTAAGCTCTTATAAAAAATAAAAAGAAGTAAAATATGACAAAATCAAAAATAAATTTTATTTTATTAAATTTTATTTTTCTAAGAATAAAAATGAGCCCTATTTTACTGTTGATAGCCCCGCTTATGTCATGATTTTCTAGCCTCTCTTTCTTTCGAGACAAAATCTTATGTCTAATTTTATGATGTCTTATTGTGTTCAGTGAACCTCAGTCATTTATTTTTATAGAACATGTATGTATTTATGCGGGATCCACTTGGGACCCACATAAATAAATGGTTGAGATTCACTGAATATAATAAGATACCATAAAACTGGACAAAAGTTTTGGACTCCTTTCATTCAAAGATTCGTAATCTTCAGACTCTGTTCCTTTGATGTTCTCTTGGCTGAACAAAAAAGTTAACCATTGAGCTTCCATATACTCCCCTCTTTGTTTAATGGCAAGGTGGCAGTCTCTCCACTTCTTGAGGTATTATTACTCACAAGAGCACAGAAACTGAACATCTCATCAAATCGGCCTTCTTTTTGATAAGTAGCTTACTTTCTTAATGGTGCAATATTGGGCCATTTTCAATTAGAACGAATTATTCTTGGAACAGTCGCAAATCAATGACCCGAATAGATTCTCTCTCAAATTTATGTTGGAAGAGGTTTTTGAACTTGGATTGAAGGCAAACCAACTATCTTAATTGTTGTTGTTACAGACTCAAAAGAAAATCGATGTTTTGTCAACTATAATGACAGGATTTTATTATTAAATAATTAGTGACTCTTTTGCATTATACCCATCTTTTACACAATTAAGCGATGATGTTGTCAATCCTTTAGCTTCATTCTTATTAACTTTCATTTATAGCTTAAATAATTTCTCAATTAGAAGGAATCTTAATTTGGTCTTATTTGGTTGAACCTAGAAATAATATCAACAGTGATTGGCTTACTATGGGTAATTTTAACACTCATTAATCACGTAGTGGGTCACTAGGAGGTACTCCAAAATGGAATTCAAAAATGAAGAAACTCTTTAACTACTTCTATAATGCCTTATTGGCTAATTTAAAATATACGGGAAGAGAATTTGCTTAGTAGTAATAAACAATCAAGTTGCATGCTCATACAAAGGGAACTTGATAGGGTTATAATCAACAATCAAGTTGTATGTTCATACAAAGGAAACTTGATAGGGTTATAATCAACTAATCTTAGGTCTAAATGTACCCTTCAATAATCACTGACCATTATTTTATAATTTTTATACTTTCTCAAGAAATACCTAATAGATTCTCACTTTGTAGGTTTAACAATTTCATTGCCTCTTGTGAAGGCCTTCAATAAGCCTTAATAGTATGCTAAAATAAAGATATTAATGGGCTCCCCCTTTACAAATGTGTACATAAACTTAAAGTTAATGAATAGGGGCTTAAAAAGATCAATACCAACTCGTATAGCAACACAAATTTCCTTCTTCAATCTGTCAAAGAGTGATCTAATTGATGTTCAAAACCTTCTTAGCTCTAACCCACATGATACTTCTCCATTTGGTCATGAAAAACATAAGCTTAATTGTTACCCCATTGTTTGGATATCATAGGTCCTAATTACTATAAAGAAAACCCAATATTTTCTTAGCTGCAAGATAGTTATACAAACACAACTTTCTTCTGTATAACCATCTTATCTAAAATAAACCATAAAAATTACAATTTTAGAAGTGCTAATACTCAAGAAAAGATAAAAGTCTTGACCTTTCACCACTTCAAAAACATCGTAAGAACTAGGAGGAACTCTTTACCGTATTTTTTATCCATTGAATGTTTATATCGCAACAAGCTCAATACTGATCGTAAGTTACTTCTTATTAAGCCTTTCACCAAAGGTGATGCACACAGTGCAAATTTTGACATTGACTGCAATAAGGCCTTTAGGTTTGAAATTTTAAAATAGTTTCCTTTTTCGGTTTTTCCATAAAGCTTGACCTATTATTAGAAAAGAAATCTCCAAGGTGACCCTTACCTATTTGTACGAAACATATAAATTTTATTGCTTTTGATCCATAAGAATATCTCACTTTTAGGTGCCTTTATATGCTATAAATTCTGCTCTAACACTAAACATATTAGTCTCTCTTTTGTGAATGATCTCATATTGCTTTCTTACTCTAACAGGGCTTCAATTCAAGCGTTCAAGATTTCTTTGTTTGAGATTGAAATACTTTTCTTTTTTAAAATGTTGAGATTAAAAGACTTCTTGGTCTGTACTTTAACTCAAACATAATTATCATTTATCTATCGGCTAGTTGCAGACCCAATGATTTCCTATCATTCGCTAGTTACAAGTTAAGTCCCCTTCTAGTTAAATATCTTTTACTCACACTATAAGAAATGAACTCCTTCTGCGTCGTTTTTAAAACGTCGCGAAAGCCAATATAACATTGCAGAAAACCTTTTCCGAAGTTTATTAAAACATCACAAAAAATGTCGTAGATGGTGGGGTAGGTAATAGGTATCGGCGATGTCTGATGAAAAACGTCGTGGAAAGCATTGATATTTGGTGACGTTTAATAAAACATCAAGAAAGGGCTCAATATTTGGCGACGTTGGGAGCAAACTGTCACGGATTGTTGAGTTTTAACGACGTTTGAAGGACGTTGTAGAAAAGTTATAATCCGCGACGTCTGATTCAGCAGACGTTGTGGATTGTAAGATATTTATTAAATTTAATTTAACTGAAAATAAATTTATTTATAATAATTTTGA
>JANKYF010000003.1:14897167-14907912 GCA_029829435.1 Erythroxylum hondense | reverse complement strand
TTTTAGATTGTTATTCTTTCACTTTCTATGTTTATTTCTTATAAAATGATTATTTATTTTTTTTCAAAATAATGGTTGACCAATAATTATTTATGCCTAACACTAAACTCACTATAGAGAAAAATGGTCGATCACTAAACTCGAATCAGACATTAAGTGTTTTTTTAATGGATCGTAGATAATTTTATTAAATTTTTATATCCTCTGAATCACTTCAAACTAATACTTTTTATCAAAATTTATGCTCAAAATATTAAATAGTGCATAATAGTAATAAAAAACTAAAATAACGTGCTTTTTCACCAAAATTTTCCTTCTTCGTTAAGTTCTATCACTATAATTAATTTATCCCATAGTTTTTAAGAACCCAATATCAACTTATAACTTAAATATCCAATAATAAGAAATATTCTTAAGGTGTTAAATTCCATCAAATTATAAAATCAAAATCTCAAAAATTTAGGATTTCACACAAATGCTTCATAAACTAGACAAATCAAGAAAACATAGGAAATAATTAATCGAGTTAAAAGAGTTCAACATCAAATGCATCTTAAGAATTTCCTTAAAATTACAAGTTCTAGTAAATTTCGTACTTAAAATATCGACACCCCTAAAAGAGAATAATGAACTACCTAACAACCTTGAACCTTAATAATAAACTCACCATACAGGGTATATACATAAATGACACAAATGGAAGAAATGGGTAGTGAGGCAAACATACATTTAGAAAAATCAACGAGATAAACATATAATCCATAGTGTGACACTAGTTCAAAACGTCAAAAAATGAGGCATAATAAAAAAAAAGTTTTTTTTGTTAGATATGGCCACTGAACATAAAATCAGTCATATAATTGTCAAGTAACATGCATAAGATAAAAGAAGACAACATCTTGTTGTCAACCAACTTCACGACATATATGAGGTAAAAGAAGACAAGTTAGCAAAGTATAAGAGAATGAGTGAGAACATACATACATGTGTTGAGGCTATATCTAGGCAACAAAACTATAAGGTTGCTCATCTATCAAAAATAGCTACCAACAATGGTGTTATCCTTTAATCAATATTTTATAGGGAGCAAGCAAAGCCAATATTGTTATAAGTAAGCTAGGTAGCTACTATAGAATAAAATGAAGTAGATCAGACATATACAATCCGTAAGTACTTCTAAGATGGAAAGAGATTAGGTGATAAAAATGAGGTAGAAAATCTCATTAATAAAGCCTTGAGGTATTCAATTATAGATTGGTAGTTGTACCCAAGGTCATTCACCCTATTGCATATAAGATACATCCCTAAAGTTTAAATATAATAGGTCCTTACAAAGATTTATGAAGGGGCATGCATGGCTCATTAAGGGGGATTATCCTTAGCCCATATGATCTTAAGACATTTTTCCTAAAAATTGCAAAGATGACTAACAATTTGCTAACAAAATTGCTATAAAGTGTCAAAGGTATTCAAACTTGCATCACTCATCTTTTGTCAAATACATCATGATATCAACCATCATCCCTTTTGCTCAATGATGAATGGATATCCTCATACCTATTTTAAATTATATATAGTTGTGCTAATATTGAAATTGACAAATTGACTTATGATATATATCGAGGGCTAACTTTGAACAAGACTTGTAAATAATTACTTTTCACTAGTAGCAAAAAGAAGACGATTGTAAGGGTTGTCTCCGTCGTGACAAAAAAGACGTATATATGGAAGGTTTCTCTTCGTCTATTAAGAGAAGAAAATATATAGTTCTCATAGAGAACTTTTTGAGTGGATGTTGGCCAAGAGTTATTTGGTTGAATTATTATAAATCAAATTTGTCTCTCCTTCCCTGTTTACTTTTATTATTATTATTGTGTTTGTTATGAAATTTTTGTCATATGAATTTATCATAATCATTAAAATAGTCAATTCATCTATTAGATTTAAAGTCAGGAAAAATTGAAAATATATAATTCATCCCCCCTCTCACGTGTCATGGAGACCAAAACAAACCTTCAAGAGCAATCATTTTCTTTTTTTATATTTGGTAGTTTTAACATCACAAATATGTGGAGATGTTCGAAAATTATATTAGTTTCAAAATTTAAAAGAAATTCTCTAGTTATAATATGATATAACTTCAAGTTTGTGATTTCTTCCTTTTTAATTAATTTTCAAAGTTTCTCTAAATTGAAATGTTGATGAATTGTAATGTTACACAGTTACAAAAATAATTTCATTTTTTCTTTTTCTTTTTAAATATACTAATATCTGTAAGTCATGTCGTTTAAAACATCTAATACGTGACATATCACCTATATAAGCTTAACGAAAGTATCTAATAGATTCTAACATTAATTAGGTTAGTGATGGGTGTTGAATCTATTTAATTTACGCATACTAACAGTTAGATTTTATGCAAAATGAAAGTTAATGTATTATAGTGTTACAAATGGAGTTTTAATAATTAGGCTAAAGTTGCATATTAAAAATATATTTTCCTTTTACTAATAATATATTATTAAATGTAATTGATATTTTTTCAATTTCTTATGATTTTTCAGTAGGTATTATACAAGAGAATTTTATAAATATAATTACAAATTATTAAATATGCACGTTGTTAAATATGACTGAAAACAGATAAGTTTTTTATTTAAAATTTTTACGTTTAATTGAAATTAAAATTAAATATAAATATGAATATATTAGTAACTAATATTTGCTTAGTATTAGAACAAAATCTTTACAATAAGCTAAGAATTATTTTTAAAATATTTACATTCATGATATGTGTTATTATTTTAAAGTTAATTATAATTAAGTTGATTCAAATTTTTTAATAAAAGTATAATTAATTAACTTAGAATTAATTTTTGTTGTCACCATTACAAAATTATATTAATTGACAGTGAACTGTAGAAGAAAATTATTAAATTAATATAATACTTGTATTAAAATAACATCTTTTTACAAAAGATTATATTAATTGAGAGTGAACTATCGTAGAAAATTATTAAGTATGACTCTAATACAACGTCACGGAGAACGTCCAGAAAGTTCATTTTTTCTCCAGAAAACTCGGAGGTTAGCTTGTAAGTGGTTCGGGGTTTTCAGTTCCTTTTTCTGGAAGAGGCATGTCTAAAACAATCTAGAAGATTGAAATTAAAATAAAAGGGTAGCCGTTGGTACACTTTCTTGTGAAATTATTAATTTATGGTTAAAACTCAAACATTATGGATATTCGTACCTCGTCAACCACTCGTTAAGGAACTAAGCTAAATTTATGTATGTGCTAAGAATTATAACGCAGAAATTAGCGAGTTAAGATCTTTTGTCTAATTTTATAGTATTTTATTGTGTCCAGTAAATCTTAGTCATTCATTTATGTGAGTCTCGCGTAAGTTCCGCATAAATAAATGACTGAGATTCACTAGACAGAATAAGACATCATAAAAATTAGACAGATATCTTGTGTTGAAGTTAGAAACTAACTTCCTTCTCCACCAAAAGCAAAATATGGAAAAGGCGGAAAGGCTGTGTACTCAGGTAAGAAGTAACAACTACTTGTAGTAGGAAATTTCCACACAAAAAAAAAAAAAACAGAAGCTTGCAGTAGTTACTCTCTAATCTCCATTGATTTAGTATACACGTATGCAGAGTAGCATGGTTGTGAATTGCGTATCCAACTATAAAATGGCCAAGTTCCATTTGTCTTAGATCATCAGAGATGAGGGTTAGATCCATAAATATAGTTTAAAAGTTGTGCTCGAAACCCGCAATTCTCTTTTTGTTATGATAACCTTGCTAAAATTAACCATCCTCTGCAAGAATATTCTGTCTAAAATTCTATCAAATATCTTTACTCTGGACCCTTCTTAACACGAATATGCTTCCTCTAAATAAGTGCAGGACAAAATTATAAGGGTCGGATTAGATTTGGTTAAGTTTAGATGTTAATGGCCAACCTTTGTATATACTTTTCCAGTTCCATGGCTAAATTTTCTTGTGGTGGAACAGGATTGGAAAAGACCAGTGCGTCTCTTTTCATTGTTCAAAGTTTGAATCTTGGAGCCATATAGAGATGGCCCTTAAAGCCGTTCATGTCTCTGATGTGCCTAACCTCGATCAAGTCCCTGAAAATGCCGCATTGGCGCTTATCTCTTCCACCCGCTTCACTCAATGTCATCCCTTGTAACAACCCTTTTCGTATATGTATCAAAAGGTTGAAATTTTGTGTTTGTTGACTGCTGATTCCGGTTTGTTTTGATCATGAAGGTGAAGACTCGCAGAACCCATTCAAGTTCCCTAAGTTTGTGGTTGTGGGACACAGAGGGAGTGGCATGAACATGTTGCAATCATCCGATCGGAGAATGAAGGCTATCAAGGAGAATTCTATTCGATCATTCAACGTCGCCGCTAAGTTACATCTGGATTTCATCGAGTTTGACGTTCAGGTATGACTATGGTTAATCCTTGATGGTTCTTCTTCTTCCCTAATTTTCTTGGTTCATTTCATCATGGTGTTCGAAATTGAATAGCACTCATTGTTTACATCTTGTTTTTGGATGTTGACACTTTTCTTGCTTTTTACTATTCCTTTTACGAGACCATTGTTTGTTGTAGGTGACTAAAGATGATTGTCCTGTCATTTTTCATGACAACTTCATTCTCACCGAAGAAAAGGTAATTTGTTTCTTTCACGCCTTTGAACATAAGGAATGGGTCAATCTCTTCTCTGGTCTCGTTTGATTTCGTTGATGCACATGTTTTTCAGGGTTCTATAATTGAGAAAAGGGTTACAGATATCACTCTGGCTGAATTCCTTTCTTATGGACCCCAGAAGGAGGATGGGAAGGTAATCATATTTCCCTCCCTACCTTTCCTCAGCTTTTATCATCCAAAGGGTTACGTTCCCATTAGGTTCTTCGTTCACCCATTTTTGTGATCAATTTACAGGTCGGAAAGCCTCTTTACAGGAAACTGAAAGATGGGACAATCTTTGAATGGAAAGTTGAAGAAGATGATCCTCTTTGTTCACTACAAGAGAGTTTGGAGAAAGTTGAAACTAGAGTGGGCTTTAATATTGAATTGAAGTTTGATGACCAATTGGTGTACAAGGAGGGACAACTTAAACACATTCTTGAAGCAATTTTGAAGGCACGCTTTCTTATTCTAGCTTCTTTTGTATAGAAAGTCTAAATCTTTTGGATAAACAACGGTTGATATCTGCTCATTTTCTTATCTGACAGGTGGTGTTTGAGCATGCTAAGGATAGGCATGTTATCTTCTCAAGCTTTCAGCCTGATGCAGCTCAGTTGATCAGAAAATTGCAAACAAGCTATCCTGTACGTTGTCCTGTTGGTTGATACATTAATATCTTTTAGAACCATTGTTTGGGCTAAATATGAAATCCTAAGCCAATTTCCAAACTACTTGGCCAAAATTTGTTTCTTAAACATTAATGATGTAGTTGTAAACATGGTCTATTAGTTTTTCAAGATATGAAAAAATGCAGATCATCAAGTCAGAAGTGAAAGCTAATTGGTCCTACTATAGTAGTTCTCTTGCCCAATGAAAAGCAAAATTTCGTTGAAAGAAAAAGGGGAAATTTTAACTAGTGATGTCTAAAGCCACAGTTCAACTCAAGAATGTTGTTGCACTCCAGGTATTCTTCCTAACCAATGGAGGGTGTGAAATTTACACAGACATGAGAAGAAATTCTTTGGATGATGCCATTAAGGTTTGCTGCGAAGGAGGTCTGCAAGGTATTGTGTCTCAAGTCAAAGCAATCTTCAGAAATCCAGGAGCAGTTGCCAGAATTCACGAGGCTAAGCTCTCCCTGATTACCTATGGCCAACTGAAGTAAGTATTTGGTTAATTTCCTTCATTTTGCCTAATTTGGAAACTCCAAACAAAGTTTCAGATCGTGTAACAAAATTGAAATGCCTGTACAGCAACGTTCCGGAGGTTGTATACGTGCAATATCTAATGGGAGTTGAAGGAATCATTGTGGATCTGGTTCATGAGATCACAGAATCAGTCTCAACTTTCAGTGATCTTGCAGAGGACAAGGGAGAAAACAGGAAGTTAAAGACAAAAACAAAGCTACAATTTTCAAAAGATGAACTCCCATTCCTACTAAGGCTAATACCGGAGCTGATGCAATCCTGAAAAGAGGCTTAAGTTCTTGTGGAAAAAATCTATTCTCTCCCTCACCCTCAGTAGATATTCTTGTGTATATTAATAGCCCTTTTCCCTAACAACCGAAGCCTTCATCTAAGTGGAGGAAATGGAATGTAGCGCTTCACACTACAAAACACTTCTGTACATGTTGCTTCCGTGTAACTTTCAAGGGAAAATGAATACAAAAAATATACGATAAGATTCTTGGCACCTCAATCCGAATTAGCTTAAATTGTTCTTCACATATGCCTTGAGTTGATCAGAGAAACGTTGGTGCTTTAAATGAAACATCCTAGGTTGTAGGACGCCCAACTCTTCAATCACAGAGGCTCTGCAGTTTTGTAAGTGAGCATTTCTCATTCCCATTACTAAATTTTATAAACCTCAAATATAAAAACATGACATTAAGTCAAAATTGATATTCCTAATTTTAAAATTCATAATTGATGTTTATAATTTTAAATTCTTGAATAAATAATTGTCACAAATAGTTAGGGTATCTTAATGCAGAAGACATAATTATTGTAGAAAGATATGAAATTTTATATTCTTTATTAATCCTTTTTATGAAAACCTTTATATAACTTTAATAAATAATGAATTATCTAATTTATATATTTATAACTTTTAATATAGTGTACTTATTAAATGACGAAATAATGTGTTTAAGATTTGTTTTATTATTGAAAAAGAAATATATGGATCAAATAAAATTATTTAATTATATGTATACATATATATAATACGATCGCTATTTGAAGCACTTTCTAATACCAAACTTAAATTGAAAGAATTTCAGACCCCAAAATCTTGTCAAATTTATCGACATTGCTTTTCTAAAGTTGAACGCTTCATCATTAGTGTTGTTCTAAAGCTTCTGCTAAATTTAATCATGGGTAGATGGCTACTAGAGAAAAATGTAAATTTAGGAAAAAGAAACTCTACTAGTCTTCTCTAAGTAAGAATCTCACTTAAAGAAAGCTAATAGCCCTAGATAAGGGAGAATCTCCAAATATCAAAATAATTCTAATTGATTTCTCGAAGCCCATAAAGGTTGGGATTAGAATTATTTATAATGATAAAAAGACATGTGACTCATATAACTACTAGAATTTCTAGAGCATTACTAACAGACTATAGAATTAGGAACAACAACCTGATAATAAATAATAATAATTATCAAACAAATTGTCTCAACTAACTCCTAAACTTGAGGAACACTCCAAACATGTGCTACAAATAAAAATAAGCATGAAATAAAAAATAAATGATTAATGCTTTTGCACGAGTGACTTTCTCTTAACCCTGCGTTTGGTTACCGTTCTCGAGGGTGAGGACGGATGACGAGGACACAAAAGTTCTGTCTTTCGGCCTGTTTGCTTGCTGTCTAGGGTTATTTTTGTTCTGTCTTCATAGGACAAGGAAAAAAAAATTTGTTCCTTTCAAAACTGAGGTACAGAAATTCTTGTCCAAAGGACAAGAGTAAGAAAAGTCGAAAATAGTCTCTTCTATAACGTCTGAAACCTAAAACAAAAACAAAACTCCATTGAACAACCGCAGGTGTCCTCCTTCGTTCGGCTTCGTCTCCACTGATAGGCGCGGTAAGTAATCTTTTCTTGCAGAATCTTCTTTTCGGTTCCCCCTTCAATGTACGCATATGGGTGTACATTTTCTCCTTCTCTCTCCATTCTCCATAAGTTGGTCATTGTTTGCGTCTCTGCTGCCAGATTTGTTTTTGTTCCGTCTCGAAGGAACCTCGATCTTCACCAACCCAACCTGCTACCATCTTTCCTCTCTTCTGGGTAAGACATTCATCCCACCGTTGTTGTTTTCCAAAGATTACTATAGGTGATGAGATCCGATTGAGTGTGGGAAATGGTTGATGAAGTTTGAAGCTGCTTTGTTGATGGATGTCGATTGGGTAAGGAAGGGATGGGTATCGATTGGGATTAGGTAATATTTAATGGGTTTTTCGAAGGGATGAGTTAAAATCTGTCCTTATGTTCTCTTCAATTCTCGCGTGCTTATGCTCCCTTCTCTTGCAGATCTCTCTGTTCAACTCTACCTCTACGCCTAAATCACACACACTTACTTCAAGGATATTTCGTGGTTGATATGAGCTGATTTAGGCGAAATTGTCTTCTTGAAGTCGTAGATGATCTTTCCAGCTTTCCAACAGTATAAAGTTTATAGATTTTGGATATCAGAGTTGAGAGATACGAGCATTACAAGTTGTAATACTGTATTGTCTTAGTTACTGTTCATCTAAGACGAAGTTACTGTTCATCTAAGATGAAGTTACTGCTCATCTAAGACGAAATTTCTAAGATGAAGTTATTGTTCATCTAAGACAAAGTTTCTAAGACAAAGTTACTGTTCATCTAAGATGAAGATTCTAAGACGAAGTTACTGTTCATTTAAGATGAAGTTTCTAAGATGAAGTTACTATTCATCTAAGACGAAGTTACTATTCATCTAAGACGAAGTTACTATTCATCTAAGACGCAGTTACTGTTCATCTGAGACGAAGTTTCTAAGATGAAGTTACTAGTCATCTAAGACGAAGTTACTGTTCATCTAAGACAAAGGCCTGAGTGAATGCCTGAAACAATCTCCGGTCCTTTTTGTGAAGAAGAAAGATGGATCATTACGGATGTGTGTGGACTATCGGAAACTCAATCAAGTTACTATCAAGAATAGATATCCGCTCCAACGCATAGATGATCTGTTTGATCAGTTGCAAGGGGCAAGAGTCTTTTCTTAAATAGATCTGAGATCTGGTTACTACCAGTTGAGGATAAAGGAGCCTTATGTGCTGAAGACTGCTTTTATAACACGGTATAGCCACTTTGAGTTCTTGGTCATGTCTTTTTGATTAACGAATACACCTGCAGCTTTTATAGACTTAATGAATAGAGTCTTTAACCCTTTCTTAGATCAGTTTGTCATAGTCTTTATTGAGGACATATTGATTTATTCTAAAATGACAAGGAGCATGAGGAACATTTGAGGCTTGCTTTGAAGACTTTGAGGAAGGAAGAATTATATGCCAAATTTGATAAATGTGAATTTTGGCTAAAGGAAGTGGTGTTCTTTGGACATGTAGTTTCGGAAAAAGGAGTGCATGTGGATCCAAGAAAAATATAGGCGATTGTGAAATGGGAAGCACCTAAGAATGTAGCTGAGGTGAGGAGTTTCTCAGGTCTAGCTAGATATTACAGGAGGTTTGTGGAAGGCTTTTCCATGATAGCAGCTCCACTTACCAAATTGATCAGGAAGAATCAAAAGTTTGTGTGGACAGATCAATGTCATAAAATTTTTAAGGAGCTTAAACACAAATTGACGAGTGCATCGATTTTGATTTTGCCTTCGGGTAATGATGGATTCATAGTGTATAGTGATGCCTCAAAGAAGGGATTAGGGTGTGTATTGATGCAAGGAGATAAGGTGATTGGCTATGCTTCTAGGCAGTTAAAACCTTATCAGATTAATTATCCTACACATGATTTGGAGTTAGATGCCATAATCTTTACGTTGAAAATATAGAGGCATTATCTCTATGGAGTCACCACTAGGGTGTTTACAGATCACAAAAGTCTTAAGTATTTGATGAGCCAAAAAGAGTTGAACTTAAGACAAAGAAGAAGGTTAGAGCTACTAAAAGACTATGACTTGATGATAGACTACCACCTGGGGAAAGCTAATGTAGTAGCAGATGCATTAAGTAGAAAATTAACTATGACACATATGGAGACAGTGTATCTTCCTCTGTTGAAGGAATTAGCCAAACTCAGGGTGACATTGAGACAAGCTGAATCTGATTGTATATTAGCTAACTTTAGAGTAAGGCCAATATTAAACGAAAAGATTAAGGAATTGCAAGAGCAGGATGAGTATTTGAGCAGGCTCAGAGAATAGATTAAAAGTGGTAAACCTTTTGAAATAGAGGTACGGGAAGATGGATTGATGGTGGTAGGAAACAAAATATGTATTCCTAATATGCAAAAGTTGAAAAACGAAATTCTTGATGAGGCATATAATGCTCCTTATGCAATGCACCCGGGAAGTACCAGAATGTATAGAGATTTGAAGAAGCATTTTTTGTGGAAAGGGATGAAGAAAGAAGTTGCAGAATATGCTAAACAATGCTTAGTTTGCCAGCAAGTCAAGGCTTAGCACCAAGCACCTTCAGGTAAGCTTAAACCTTTTTCAATTCTGGAATGAAAATGGGAGAAGATTACGACAGATTTCTTGATGGGATTGCCGAAGACTAGTAGGAAGCATGATGCAATATGGGTGATCGTTGATAAGCTGACTAAGTCAGCACATTTCTTACCAATTAAATAGACGGATTCTTTGAATGCTTTGGTCAAGAAATACATAGATGAGATAATCAAACTTCATAGGATTCCAAGTTCGATATTCTCGGATAGAGATCCCAGGTTCACACTACAACAAAAATGACATACAGTAACATTAGATAGTAACACTTTTGACAATATGTTATAAAATACCTATCTACGGTAACATTATGTCTTAAAATGTTATGATTCTTAATT
>JANKYF010000003.1:14864778-14883698 GCA_029829435.1 Erythroxylum hondense | reverse complement strand
CAGCTGGGGTTCTTTTGGGTGGTTTAGATAACTTTGATACACTTTCCTCATTCACGTAGTACTATTGTACTAGGTTTCTGATGATGTACATTTGGATAATGTTGAAAGACAATGTAGATTTCGATTTTGTGAAATATAATGAGGAAAAAATTGATTATAAAAAGGACTGTGATCTTCTTATGATGCTTTATAAGTGAATTATGTTACAATGCTATATGAAGGGAATGTAGTGATCGATCGTAGCGTGCCCTCATCGTAGGATATGTACCGGAATGACCTCCGGGCGTTCCTGTGGGTACCCTGCGATAAGGAGGCGCTACAATTGGAGGAAGAAGATGGGTTTCTAAGTAAGGTTTTGGGTTTTCTAGCTTAGATGGACTATGGGTAGATTAGGTTTGAGTTTGATTTATGTTAATTTCATTTGTGGTGGTTTTGAAGTTTTAAGGATTTGTTGTAATTATGGAAATTGGAGGATTTCCATTTGGATTGGCATTGCATGAAAATTTTTGATGTGTTAGGAAATCAAGAACAACCTACCCAAGAGCAAGAGGAAGGGCTCAATTGAATCTTGATTTTCAAGAATTTTAAGGTGGGTCATTTATTTCTAGTTATTGTGTAATGGGCAAAATGTATTGTGTGTGTGTGCATCGTGTGTCAAAATGACTTGCTTGAAATGTGGTGATGTTGAAATTTCATTATGATGTATGATCATGTTGTGCCATTGCATTGAGTCATGACATTTTGTATAAAGAAAAAAGCATGAGGATATGAGATTGTGAATAGTTGAATTACACATGGAATTTGATTGTGTTTGGGCAAGAGAGGAACCATTTCGTAGTCACGTGCACGTCGACAAAAAGCCTTCTTCCGGCTGCCCGCTTGTGGTCCACTAGATCCGAAATGTGGACGCATTTCGTTTACGGAGTAAACCTCGGTTTCCCTGTTTTGTTCCATGGAATCCTCGAGCCAATTGTTTGTACATTTGCATTTTGATATGTTAAGCTATAAGGAAATTTGTGTGTTATGCTTTGAATATGTATTGAGTTCTGAGTTATGAATTGGGATTGTGAATGTTGAACTTGCATTGCTAGATTAAGAGATGACATGGTTGCAATTATTAATATTCATATATATATATATATATATATATTTGATTGTGTGGCTTGTTGCTAATAGCTATAAATATCTTAGCCACTGAGCTGTGTAGCTCAACCCAATATTTTTTCCACTCCACAGGTGCAGATCGAAAAGATCAATGATCCTTGCAAGGCATTTGGATAAATTCCAAGATAGTTAGCTTTTGTACTAAGTTAGTAGCTAGACTTTCGAATAACTTTATAAGCATATTGAACATTGAGCATCCAACATAATTTTTGTGATTTGGGTTAAAACTTTGAGGTAACTTTGAGGTAATGTTGATATGTAATTAAAGCTATGTATGGAAGCTATATGTGAACTTCATTTTGATTTGGAAATAAATTGAGTATTGAAGAAGTTCTGTTGTGAATGTGCTTATTATCTGGTAGTGTACATTTCATACTTCAAGTTTTCCATAGGGATAGAATTGTGTACTGACTTCGGGGGAAAATTTGGAATGATCTAGGTAGAACTGGTAAACATAGTCTTTTTGGAAGTTGTAGATGAGCTTCCCAGCTTTCCAACGATATGAAGTTTGTAATTTTTGGATATCGTAGTGGGAAGTTATGATCTTTACAAGTTGTGATGTTGCATAGGATATGTGTATGTGCCAGCTATGAAAATTCGTGTACTGACTTCAAGGATGTTTAGGGGTTGATGTGAGCTGATTTACGCGAAATTGTCTTCTTGGAAGTCGTAGATGATCTTTCCAGCTTTCCAACAATATAAAGTTTATAGATTTCAGATATCAGAGTTAAGAGATACGAGCATTACAAGTTATAATCCTACATCGTCTTAGTTACTGTTGATCTAAGGCAAAATTTTTAAGACAAAGTTACTGTTCATCTAAGACGAAGTTTCTAAGACGAAGTTACTGTTCATCGTCTTAGTTTGTATTATCATCTTCTGTCCTATTTTTGATCCTTTTAGAGGCAGAATTTCATTTTGTTGTTTGAATAAAAGTTGTCGATCTAGAAGTTTTCTTTCAAATGGTCCAATAGCGAACTTAATCCGACATCTATAGAAAAGGTTATGGTAATTACTCCAAGAGAGGTACAAATTAATTAAGGACATAAACATGTTGGATTCTTTTAGCCATAACTTTGTCATCCAACCTCCAAATGATTTGGTTCTTGAAGCAATAGACTCCTATTGAATTTTTCTACCTCTCCGCGAAAATTTGTAGTTTTTGGGGTTGAATTGAAAAAGATTGATGGAAATAAAATAAGGGTACATTGGAATAACCCTCCAAGGAAACTCGCTCACGTTTTGTGACTCCAGATGGATTGTTGGGCTTCGGAAACGGGGCTCAACACTTGATCACCCATTAGGTAACTTTCTAATCCAAGGCTAAAGTTGAGCGTGTCATATGTAATAACCAATAATGATTCTTGGAAGCAGCAATAGGTTAGTTGAATTCGTTAGGATACTTAATCAACTAATCTAGGATCTCCTACCTTTAGGTTATACCTTCTAAGTTTATAAGTAAGTGACCTAAGTTATTTGTTTTTTAGTACCTAATGTGTCTTCGCTATTGAACTTATGGAGCCTATTTTAGGTTATAGTAGAGATTGGGGCATTTTTAGAGCTTATTAGTTTTGCCTGTTTTCAAGAAATTAAGGGTTTGAGAGCTTAATCGAGTCTATAGGCTAATACCATGATGAGAGTACCTTTTATTTAGAATCGATGATCAATGAACATCCCAGAATCTCGAAGTTATCTCCAACTCACTTCTTTACCATTTTATTAGTCTTTTCTAAATTTGATTTGTATTTGACTTTTTGTTACGTTTATTGCATCTTAGTTGTTTCGTTTTCATCATTTTAAGATTTTTTTTGTTTACAACATTACAAATAGCATTTGCATCCCAATTTTGTGTGATTCAACCCTAACTGGTCATTTACTGCATAGTTTAATAGTTAGGAATTTATTATTTAGTAGTTAGTAACGGACTATCAGCATAATAAGTTTTAATTTTGAACTCAAATTAATATTATACAATAGAAGTTAAGTTCGGTAATATCAATTATAATAAGGATGGTACGGTTAAAATGTAACATGAATTTGAGTTGGAGGAAATGATGCAGGAAGTAACTAGAATTGTCCATTGTTTACAAATCCAATATCAAACACCTTTCTGTAATGTCTGATTATTTTCTTGACTGAGATGCTTATCGCACCTTCGTTATGTTGGTGATGGAATACGATAGTTTCATCTCACCAGAAGCACTTAGTGGGCCTCGCTTTCATTATTTCGATAAGTCCAAGATCCAAAGCCTATGTCATTCCCAAAGATCTCAATACCGATTGCATATGGTCACAATGTAAATATAGGCCTTCCAAGTTCCAACTAGAGCAGTCCATTAACAAAACATCGCAACGTACATAAAATTTCAAGATTGGAAATTAATCCCTACTTCTTATATTCAGTTTCGGAAAATCCAACCAACATTGCGCTCCTCGTCCTGGAATAGTAAGCACACAGAGCATGTGAAAACAGGAACAAACCATTAAGGAAATAGAAGGACAAAATAACTGATGTTCCTGTGCCTCCATAGAGGGACAAAAACATGCATTTAACTATTGCACAGGAGAAGAGTCTCTGTGGAAGCAACCGCCCGAAAGCAGGAAAAGAAACTTGGAAGATAGATGTAATTTGCTTCTAAAGCCAGAAAATGTACCGATTAGGGGTTGTTACAGACATCCTTTTTTACGTTAGATGAGATCAAGCAACCCACTTGGGTTCACATGCACAAATACATCACCATCGCTCTCATCTTTTTGTTGTTACATGAGGAAGTTTCTTTGAAGAGTGTCCAGCTTGCTTGAGATTCCATGCTCTGAAACCCACTTTTTCTAATTTGCAGTTAAAAAAGCACATACGGTATAGAAAAGTACGTCTCACGTACGATTTATACGTACAAGCATCAACTATAGGCTTCAAGTCAAGTGGCACAACAGGCATGCCATAGCCAGTCCAATCACTTTTCTCTTTCTTATTATATGTTTGCTCTATTTACGAACTGTCACCAAAGGAAAAGGCAGTTTAATACACTTTCTTCAGGCTTGTTAATCTAAAGATAAACTATTCCTGAAATCAAATAGCATCGGGGTTCTCGTTTTCTGATCAAATCAATGAGAGAATCTGAAATGTTCTGCTTGCGAAAGACGAATAGAATTTTGAGTTGCTTCAGCTAATTGGCCACCATTTTCAATGCTAACCAACATGCATGTATTTGGCCTTTTACTCAATTGTGGAACCTCTGCTAACATATTCTCAAGTCAGATTCGTCCCAATTGCGTACGGGGAAAAGAAAACGTTTGTCAAAAAATCAATCCATCTCGTCCTGGAATTGGAAGAGCCCGAGTGTTCAACGTAGAAAACTAGCTAGTCAGTCCCGTAAAAATTCTTCACCTCTAACTTGGAAGAGCCCGAGTGTTCAACATAGAAAACTAGTCAGTCCCGTAAAAATTCTTCACGTTTAAGAATTTTCCAACTCTTCCCCTCCTTAATAATGCTTAGCCAACCTCAAGTGTTGGTGTTTCAAGATACGTGATAAATTTGATTCAATTGGACAACCTGTTGGGGAAGTTTATGTCAACATTTAAGAGGCTGACAAGGCAATACGAGTTGAGAATCGTACGACATACTATTAAACAAGTGACGGATGAAACCAACTTATGGACTTACCAAGCTAGCTACAAACGTAGACGAAAGGAATAATCCTTGCAAGCGACGTTGGATCGGACAAGCTGAAACAGACAATTAAGTTTAATAGTCGTTTCAGTTATAAAAGGGGGTGTAAATGTAATGCAACTTGCTGGGTCGCACCCGACAGTTGGCTCTAGTAGATGGAACCCAATGTGGCAAACCTTACGGTCACGAGTCTGATTCAAGCTTGCGTAGTAAAGTGGTACAGGTTATAGACAACAACTCGCATTACTACTAGTAGATGTCTATTTTTTGATGGATGCAATTTGTTTGTGGTCCTAGTCTTACTTTTCATAATGTTCGCTATGTCCCAATAACCCTGTCTTACCTGTAATAGAATAAAAGCACCTATCCTATTCCAAAATCTCCTGTGTTGATCTTATTCTGATAACTACATTATTTATCTTCTCGGTAACTTAATTTCCTTCTACAATCTTGTTTTATAAGAAAACTAAACATGAGGTCCTTATCCTTTCTTCAAGTTCATAATAAATAACATTTTATAGATTAAAAGTAAGTTTTGGAGAATTTCTCAAACTTGATGAACTTGGAGCCTTTAACAGTAAGGCTCTTTATCATTCTATAACCTATCTCTTGCTTTAAATTGATGGACAAAATAGCAATAGCGTTAAATAGAAGAAAGTGTGCTTTGAAAATTAAACTCAAAATACCCCCTTTAAGAAGAAAAGCAGGTCATGTAGTGAAGGCATCTTCATCATTAATAAACAATTGAATTATACAATTTGGGGTCAACTGTGTCATCCATGTCGACTTTTGAATTTGTGTACCCCTACGGCCCCTTAGTTCTAGAAATTTGCATATTTCATTGGTGGCTAGCTATTGCTTGCTAGACTTGTTAATGTATCTGCCATGTGAAATGTTGTTTTACACTTACTATTTTTTTCGCTTACACATAGCTTTATTTTATGTAGTGATTTACAGATCCCACGACATCAGTTAAAAACTTTCTATTCTTTTTAATTGGATAAAAATAAAAAGAAAGGAGGAAGGGTAATGCTGCTCCAACTCAAACATGGAATATGATGCCTCAGACCATGATACAGAAATGATTGGCATAAAGTAGCAAGAGCACTCCTTGAACCTCCGCGTCTCCTTTTTGGTGGTTGATAATTAAATAGGACCATTTGATGAAATTAGGCAATTAACTTAGTGGCCTTAAGAACTATCGATGCCTAGAAATATCTCTCTCTTTGTGGGGAACCTTATCTTTTAACGATATGCATAGTATTCTTATGAGTTAGCTTTTATTATTAAAAAGAAAAATAAAAATAAAATTTTAATTCATTCTACTTGATTTAAAATTACTAGTAAATCAAAGTTAATTTTAATAAATCAACATTCTAGCGGGATTTATTAGTTCATTTTTTGCAATACAGTGAATAAGAATTATAGTTATATATATAAAGTAATAATTTGCTTTGTTTTGTAGTTTGTTACTTATATCTAATTTTATCTATATATTTTTACTTCATCGATTGTATATTAATCAATATTTAACTGAGGTTATCCAAAAAATAGGATTTATAAACTCTACAAATGTTTAATTCCTCTTTCTCTTCAATTATGTGCACGTCTAAAGTAATTAAGGTTGGATACTTGGCACTGAAATGCTTCTGAGGAGGGCAATCTCGAAAAGGATTAAGCCAACAAAGGAAACCCTTCAGGAGTTCCGCAAACTGAAGTATAGGTGAAGGGAGAAGATTAAGGGGAACCCAAAATACCTAACTAAAGGGACAAGCAGACAGAACACTAAGACCTTAATAATTAAAAAACATTGTGCACATGAATGACAAAAGTAGTTAAATAGACAAAAAATAGTTTAAGGAGAAGCACAAAAACATTTTCCACTGAACAACATTATTTTACTCAAAAGACAATAATTGCAGCCTTTGACGTTTCTCCCTTACTCTTCTCCAACACCCACACGCAAACTCCTTTGACCCTCGCACAAACCCAAAAAAACAAAAAACAAAAAAAAGAGAGAGAGAGAGAAGAATAAATGGATAGAAAGTGCAAAAATGATAGCCGCAATCTGGCTTACGAAACCTTGCCTTTTCTTCCCATTACCATTTAACACAAGTGGGTATTTTATGCGAATGCCATTTGCTTGTAGGAATCTCAATCTTTTCCTTCCTCCTTTACCCTACCGAAGGGTTTTTTTTTTAATTTCTTAGAAAAAAATGAGTTTTACAAGTTAAATGAAATTACGTGACAGACGCTACAAGAATTAATCTAGTTCCTATCAAGAGGGATGTCTTTCCATTATTAATTCGGTTTTGGTACCATTAAAAAGTAAAAGATACAAATTTCTTTATAATTTTATTTGTTTTACAAATATTAAGACATTAAAATTTTAAATATGGTGTTAAGTTTGCACTTTGAGGTACTGAAGGGAAAGTAACGTCTCACACCTTAAGAACATGTCGTCGTTTAGTCTCGATATCAAATAAATAAATAAGTTCAATTATATGGAAAATTAGTTTCCCTCCTCCCTACGGAATCCGGCTTCTTCACCTTTGTCAATGTTTGAGGCTTTCGTTTGACTAAATCTCAACCCTCCCACGTTACCCTATTCCTCTTCTTCCAACCACCTTCTACTTGTATTCCACCTCTACAAAATTTATTGCTCTTTGCTTTTTCTCAAATCTCATGAGCTCCAAAAACATTCTACCGGAGCTATTAAAGAAAATTATGGTGCTTGACAATATTGGAGTGCGGATTTTGTTTAATTCTAAAGATAAAAAGACCTGGACACCCGAATACACACACATTTTGATATGCTCGTAATAGAGTGTCCTGAATTGGACCTATACCAACTACCTATTAATTAGGACTCTTACTTCTAACCGAGAAGAATTCCTGAAATTGCATAGTTTGTTAGGTTTAGATATTTTACTCTGTTTCGACTTTATTCCGTACTAAAAATAACATCGTTTTATGTCTGTTTATACTCAAAATGATATTATTTTTAGTGTCTAATAGGGTTGAAATGGAATGTTAAGTATAGAGAATTTGATGCTAGTTTGTAGGAGTTGTGTATCGATCATCCATCCGAGAAGGCTTACTTTCATGGAAGGAAAAGGTTCAAATTATGGTAAATAAATTTAATATGCCAACGTATACGATAGAATAAGGTCATGTTTGTGTTTGATTTTTTTCCAGCTAATAATTTGCTTGCACAAGATAAGAAAAAATGCCATAGCTAAAACAGCAACCCTTGTCGAAAGGGTAGTTGTGTCTATATAAAGAGATAGATTCTTGATATGATTTCTTGCGAAATTTTCTATCTGATCCAGAATAGTGAGACAAGGAAGATCGAGCAAATCTTGAATGGGGCATCACTTGAGGGTGGCATTTTTGTCTGTTACCTTCAATCCGACGTGAGTGCCCGTCGTTTTGGAGGCAACTAGGGACCTCTATCTTTATTCCACCCACCATTCACAACCAAAATTTGCCATTTGGTTAAGAGAACAAAAACCTTTCATAATTCAACAAAACATTTTCTTTTCCTGCTAAGAAATACTCTGTTAAAAACTTCACATCGATTTTTTTTTTCCTGTTTATTTCTTCCTCAAAATCTAACTGTTTAATTTATATATGTACATACCCTGGTGAAAAGGGAAGAGATGGCAATTATTGGATATGACTTATCCTGGAGAGAATGGTTTCCAGGCAATGTCAATTCCAATTCCAATGACTACAGGACTAGAATAGCTTATCCTGAAATTATCAAGTTTGTTGCCACAGGTATCCCTGTGCGTCTATTCTAATGGGTCATCATCATTATACTGCACACATGACACTATGTTTGAGCTTTCCAATTCTAACATTAACCAAGGTCTATGTTTGAAGTGGTTGTTAAATAATTCAGCTTTTCTTGTCATCTTATTACATTGCATACATTTTATGTCGTCAGAATTTCCTGACTGAATGGATCATATAATTTCGTAACTCTTGTGCTTAGTGGAAGTCATTTTGCATTTAGAGAGTAAGTGTTTGGTTGCTATTTTCAGAGAAATTTAATTACCTAAAGTACTTTTTACTCGTTTAGTTTACTTACCCTATTTGATTTATTAGTAAGTAAAGAACGAGTTAACATACAAGGAACTTCCTTGTATGTTAACTCGAAAAACCAATAAATCTCCTAACACTTGCTTCTACGAATTGTACAAACTAGAAGAATATAGCATTCAGAATACATGTGACATGATAATGGGGGCATGCTCTTAATTATAAGAAAAAAAAAGTCAAATACAAAGATTTGCGCGATGCTCACTTTGATACGAGGCATTGTTTTGAAATTGGCCTCCGTGAATTTAGTATCCAAATTTTCTAAAAAAATTCCCATTAAATTAATGGTAACTATATACTTTGACGATGAACAAATGAAACAACTTTTATTATCTTTTTTAATGAATACATTAAATATTTTTAAAAAACATAAAAATAAAGAGATAAATCCTATTAAATTAGTCCATAATAAACAAAATTATTAGTAGTAGAGAGTGAAATCTAATTCTAAAATTGGAACAAACTTTAAGACATTGAGGCATACTTCAGTGGCTGAACCATGCATGCTCAAGGGGAAACTCTCCTTTTGTCAAAAGTGAAGATGAAAAGGAGTTTAACAGCATAAGTTGGTGATAAGTAAAGGAGCAGACATGTTCACTGAACTGGAGGTTGGCGGATTTTGTTCTCCAGAAAAGGGGTTTTAAGAGATGAAGTGAAAGGAAGGAGGCATAAGCATGTACTTTCACAGGTTGTAATGAACAAAGAAATTGGTAATCTGCATTAGCAAAGCATGACGTGCGGTGAGATGTTCTCTTCTTTTGCTTTTGGGGCTTTTTGAACTCTTTGATTTTCGGCCAATGACATAAGGTGACTTCACCCTTACGAGACTACTAACCTTATAAGCTTTCCTTAGTTTGTCACCCTGGTCACATTTTCCTTAAACGACCCAATTGCCCCCGAAAACGTTGCTTGTCCTGTCCGAATTATCCCCTCCACCGTCCACAATTTTCTTTTCTAAAAAGCAAAAGAAATTAGTGTTGGAATGCAATATTAGCCAATCATTAACCAAAACCCTTGAACTGGATCACCGTGTTTCATTAAGTAATAGCATTCCAACTTCAGATGGAGAACTAGTACTTGTTACCTATCGGTTAGAGTAAACTTGGCAAAAGATGAACAAACTAAGTCTATTGCCTAACACGAAAAACATAATGCTTTTTCTTGATCAAACAAGGGAAAATGATTACTTAATGAACAATAGCTTTATCCGTGACGAACACATTTACTGAAGCAAGCCCATTTGCATAAACGAACGCTACTTGTTCTTTAGCTAGTCTAACAATGACAGTAGGTAAATGGGCAATTAGGGAAATGGCATTGAAAACTATGGTTGAAAGGGAAAGACAAAGGAAAGGTGTTTTAAGTTTTAACAGCAAGAGTTGTCACACACAACTCAGCTTTCTTAGGGCTGCAAAAGATTCATATTCGGTTTCTTTTCAACTTTCTATGAAGTTTTCTCTTTTTTTTTTCCTTCTCCTCTTTAAAGTTTTGGCAGACACAACCTAAAATTTAATAACTGCTTTTAAAAGTCCTAAGCGTTTCTGAACAAATAACGTCAAACAGAAAAGGAGTTAAGAGTTTGAGTCTGGTTTACGCCAAATGAATCGTCCGTATTCCACAGCTGACCTCCCTCTCACACACCCATTACTATAAAAACCTATGCTTTCTCTCTACATTAGGCCACACATACACCCACCCTCGCAAACTCTGTCTTCCTTTATGTCCTCACACACCCAAGTTCAAAGCTTTCATCTTTTTTCTTGTTCTTGTTCTCTCTTGCTCTTGTGGCTCATCTTTTGAAGTGTTCTTTCTGTGACCCTTACTGGGTTGTAAAGATTCTTGATGAATTTTGAGGCTTTGAAGTAAAACTGTAGTTGGGTAATTCTTGTTTTTTGGGTGTAAAGATTTGATCTTTGAGCTGGTTTTTGGAAAGGAGGCACATTTAGACTGTTGATTTTGAAGTGCTTGTAGGTTTTTGGAGATGGAGAAGATAAATTTTGTTAAGAATGGTGTGCTTAGATTGCCTCCTGGTTTTAGGTTTCACCCAACTGATGAGGAGCTTGTTGTTCAATACTTGAAGCGAAAGGTCTTCTCTTGCCCTTTGCCTGCCTCTATAATCCCTGAAGTCGATGTTTGCAAGTCTGATCCTTGGGATTTGCCAGGTTGGTGTTTGAACATGCTTGGGTGATTACGAAAGTTGAAAATGTTTTCCAAAATTATGGATTTTTCATGAAGGGTTATGTGTAAAGCTCTTTAATTTTTTTTTTTTAAAAGAGGGAGAGGGAGAGAGCTTTATGTTAAATTGTAAATTGAATTAGTGATAATGCTTTATGCTACTAGACAACCTACTGTAACGGTTCTTTGAGCTTAAATGGCAAGCTTTCAACAGATTTTTACGAACTTAATGGATTTTTAGTTTTGACTCCTTCGGTTTGTGGCTTTAGGTGCTTTGGAGCAAGAGAGGTACTTCTTTAGCACCAGGGAAGCCAAGTATCCCAACGGGAACAGATCAAACAGAGCCACGGCTTCTGGTTACTGGAAGGCAACTGGGATTGACAAGCAAATTGTGACTTCCAAAGGCAACAAAATCGTGGGGATGAAGAAAACTCTGGTTTTTTATAGAGGAAAACCCCCACATGGGTCTAGGACGGATTGGATAATGCACGAATACCGTCTTGTCTGCACCGACACACCCACCAATGAGGCTCCTCAGAAGGACTCGACCTTGGTGAGTCTCCGTTGCAGTTCAATTCTGTTGGCATTTGTTTCTGTTTCCGGGAAGCAAACGTTGTGCTATAAGTTCTTAAGATAATTAAACCACGCCACGCTTTCTTAAAATTGATTGAGCTTTGCTATAACCTCTCAGGATTGTATGGTGGATATGAAACATTGGGTTCTCTGCCGTATATTTTTGAAGAAGAGAGGTACCAGAAACGAAGAGGCTAACTTGCAACTTGGAAGTGATAACAAAGTGCAAAAACTCAGGACTCCAAGGCCTGTTTTCTATGATTTCTTGACAAAGGAGAGGACTGATTTGAATCTTGCACCGTCCTCCTCATCCTCAGGGTTGAGTGGAGTCACAGAGGTTTCTTCCACTGAATCAGATGATCACGAGGAAAGTAGTAGTTGCCACAATTTTCCATATTTGAGGAAAAAACCATAGTCACTCTCTTTTAGTGCCCTCTTTTACTTTCTCAGTCAGTTGATAGTGCCCTTGTTTTCTCAGTCAGAATACTGGTGTAGGCAATCTAGTGCTTGTGATTATGGTGCTGCAGAAAGAGATGTCAGGAAAAAAAAAATAGATGGAAGAAAAAAACAAGAACCGGCGTTTAACTGTTAAACAGTATTGTGTTGAGAAAAGGGTGTTAACAGATCGTCTTGTAGTCAAATCCCAAAATGTTTCAAAGTGACTGATGTGTTGTTTTTCTTCGCATATTTGTTTCGTCTATCAAGTTTACACAAACTCTTAGCCATTCCATCAACATACTGAGCTAGTTCTTTAATAAAAGGCAAATGATTTTCAACAGAATCAATCCGAAAGCTGTAAGGAAGAAAAACAAAAGGTGGAAAGACCATAGAAGGAGAAAAGAAGTATATTTTTCTTAGCGTGAACTTTGTTTAAAGGAAACTCCTTTTCTCAGCAGGACCAGAATGAGAATTAGAACAAAATCTTTCAAGTTTCTCTTTTCTTTATAGAGAAAGGAGAAATTGTTGCTTTTCAGAACCTAATTCCCCTTCACATGTGGAATCTCTAACTTCGTTATCTTCTTCAAACACACTCCAACATATGTCAGTGAAATTGGTTCGAATATTGTTTCAAGAAACAGACATTCCTGGAAAAATTTCTACGACATTCGCTGCCATTGTCATGTACTCACACAGGGCTACAAGTAGCAGGAAGATAGTAGGTATGTTCGTATAAAGGATCAAATGTTAAACTAGAAAATTGAATTTCCAAGACCAGTAGGTGAAAGTAGATAAAGACTGATCAAAATTAGATAGGACTCTTGAGCAAGAGAAGTATGTGAAGATGAGCTGTGGTCCAAGTCCCTCGTGACTTCTTACAACTTCGCAAGTTCTTTCAGTGTTTTGAGATTAATGTCAGAATAAAGTAATAACCAGATAGTTTAACTTTCCTGAATATTAAAATTATTCCTATTCCAAATTGTTAGGCAACATATGTATGTTTTAGCATTACTATGCAGTGTATCCTTTAATTTCCAACTATCTGCAACTTCGGCTAACTTCAAAATCAAGCTGAACACTTGCGAATCCATTGTTCTATACTCTTGATTAATCTTAATCAAATGGGATTACAAAGTACACATGTCATGCATGCAAATGCTACTTGCTTAGTGACGATAATCACCTAATATATTTGTTTATCCTACAGGAGATGGGGAAATTTGATCTTGTAAGTTAGGCTTTGAACTGACGCAAATGTTAATGATATCATATGCTTAAGACAGGTTTAAAAGGATTTTGACATGAAGTCTCTGAAAAAGCGCCAAGTGCTAGCCAGAGACAAGAAGGACGGCTTAGAATGAACTTTGACAATACATAAATGGAGGTAGTGCCAAGCCATAACAGGAACGAAAATGCAAACTTAAAATAATAATTAAGAAGGTGTTAAACAAGAAACCAAGTTGATAATCAGCCGACCACAGATTCTTGTGATAGCTGTTTTGACATGGCTTAGCTGTTGGAGTTCTTCACGTCACATATTTTCTTGTATTTAATTAGCTTATCATATGATATTATACTCTGTTATACACGATCATGTAGTCATAACCAATAAAATTCTTCCAAACTCATGCCAGAACGTGAAAGATGAGTTGTATTGTGAAGCGTTGCATGAAGGGCAAAAACAAAATTTTCTGAACTAGAATAAGAACTTCTACTGTGATAAGTTTTCATTTATGAGATTGAAATTTAAGCAGCCAGGTTGAGATTAACATGTTTTGCGTGAAATTTAGGCAGCCAGGTTGAGATTAACATGTTTTGCGTTCTCATATCAGGATGGCTACAGCTTTTCCCCATACAAAATAAGCTGTTTTCTGGTTTCTTCGTATCTAATTTTCATAGTACAAGACAGATTAGAGAGTGGTTTTGAGTTGTGTAGATTGTTGACTCGGGCTTCATTTTGTCAATCACGTGGGAAGGCCGTCACGGTAGACTGCGGACACACACTAAAGATTGTATGTAGACAAAAATCTGTAGGCTCACCTGGACCTGATATAAATTTCAGCCGGGTCAATCACACAAAGAAAAGAAAGCAAGACAACTTACCCCGTTAAGTCATAAGAAATCAAAATTATATGGGTGTCTTAGTCGGCAATCAGAGATGACAAATTGCAGAATTGCTATAATACCTTGGAGTTGTAGACAGGGATTGGATTTTATGCATTAATTTTGTGTGTCTATGTTGACCTGTTCCAAAACCAACCAATCTATTTTAAAATGGTGTTTTGCTTAGACAATTGTAGGAGGGGTTGCTTAGTATCTCTGCAACAACGACATCTCCAATATTCTAACCTCATTCCACCAGTCCATAGTCTGATTAACAATGAATGTAGTCGACGAACAACGCATGTTATGGGTCCCTAAACCATAAGTGACGGGCCCTATAACCCCTCTATCCTCAACAACCAGCCATCAATCTCCTTTTTTCTTTTTTTTTTTCCTTCTTAATCTCTATTGAGGAAAAAAGGGTTATAATCCACAAAAAACTGTACAACCTTTACAACCATCAATCTCTTTTTATTACTCAATTTCAACAGTTTATAGAAGATTGATGAGTTATTTAGATACAGCAGGTAACTGGCTCCACAAAAAGGCAACCCATCTTATAAAATTTTGAGAGTTCAGGATTCTCGTGTGTCCTAAAGACAGTTGGGAAATGAATGGTTCATGGTGTTTGCCCAAAGGACAGGCCACTCCATGCATTAATGGTTTTCTAGACGATGAGCTCATCTGACACGTAAAAAGGAGCACGGATGGGAGGCAACGGAACAAGTTGCTGCTTCCTGATAAATGTTGTTTCTTCATAAACTGCCGTATAGGCAAAGTAAATATGCTTTTCGAGAAGTAGCCAAAATAAGCAGCAACATATCTTGACAACCACAACTCTTTTTATCAAAAGGGTTCATAAATCTCCAGCTGCATATAGCAGCCGCCAAAGAAGAAGACGAAGAAAAGTATCATATGTTGGACTAGGACATGAAGAACTATCTTAGAAAGGCGGGCATGTTATGTTAGACTTGCGTGTAAATGTGCAACTTTAAATTATGACCTCCTTAATGTATCTAGCATAAGGCGACCTAAGAGATCATTAGATTCATAATTTACTTATTTCAATAGCTTCAGGGTCACTGTCAGCCGTCTGGCCTACAAATGAGAAACTATGAGAGATGTCAAACTTCCTTTTCGGCTATCCTCTCATCCTCTGTCCATATTCCTATTCAGTCCCAATTTTCTTCAATGCCAATCTGGACCACTTCTCAATACAAGGGTCAGCATTGCCCTAGTTTCTACCTTGCTCACCGGGCAAGCAAAGATTCCACAATAAAAAAATCATTTAAGATTCCATCACGGATTTAAACACGATAGATGAATGAAACGCCAACAGTTACAGGTATAACGCTAGCACAAACAATTTTCATACTGGAATCAAGCCTCTGACTAAGGATGCTACCTGAAGGAAGTTGGGGACATATTACAATATACTGTAAAATATTTTGACTCCACCGACCGTTAGAAATCAGCATGCAGAACCTTTATTTATCTGAGAACAGTAATTACAGTTTCTTCCCCCAGTCTACGCGTTGAAAACATTTGAAGCTTAGTCATGCAGGAACACACACCTACCAGAATTATTAACTTATTGGCAAATTACAGTTTCGTCATAGAAATCTCATCAAGTTCAGGTAGATATGCTGATTGCATGTAACCCAACCAATACAAAGTCATATACAATCCAAGGATTAAAATGATACAGGCAGATAGGTCTTCTGGTCAAATGAAGATCCAAATGGTGGTCAGCTATAAAACTACAACGAAAATGAATCCAAGGAGGTCTCCTACTGCTCATAACTAAACATTAGTCAGCAAACTCATTTACTCCCTTGGCTCGCTCTCATCAACTTTCAGAGCAGTAGTACCTGATGCTCATGACTACACAAGTCAGCAAACTCATTTACTCCCTCGGCTCGCTCTCATCAACTTTCGGAGCAGCAATACCTGAACCTTTCGAGGGAGGTTGCTCAGAACAAGCCTTTAAAACAGCCTCATTCTGCAGGAAAAAGATGATATTGCTGGTTTCAATTATTACATTTTAAATACACCAAGGAATTCAGAGACTGTGCACAACAGAAATCAGTGCGTAAACAGCCTTCTATAATCTTAAAAGGAAAGTAATTTCGGTAAGCTCCAGGGGCAACCTGCTTACCTCGAGACAATATAGGACACAAGGAGGCACTTTTACACACAGCTCAATGAAAGTAAATATGACAAAAGGGGCATATTGAATCATTCCATATAAGATCATCATCGGTCACTTGATAACAATAAACAAATTTGCTTGGTATTCTACAAGGGGCTAGATTAGAATTTTTTGACAGAAGCCTTCCGTGAGATCACGCGAAGCATAAAATTGGAAGCTAAGAGGCATAACTTCAATTTGACAATGCTAGTTATGCTTCGTATAAAGAAGTTTGTCACCTTATTATCCTATTAACTGCAAATGACTAGGCTATAAAGAAAGCATATAATGGTATATTTTCTGCGTAGGTCCTCTTAGGATTATACACCCAAAGCCTGGATTTTGATGTAAAGAAGTTAGGCGGTTAGTAACCAAGATTCCAAGTTCATGGTGGCAGAAAAGTTCAATCATTTATGTTTTAAGCCAGGAGTCATGAACACATTTTTTTATGGTTTAGACATGATATAAATCGAAATTGTTTGTTTCTTTTCCGACTTCCATTCTCCTATCCTTCTTTTATTCTCCTGCTTTAAAAGTAATACTTCCCACAACTTTGAAGGGCGATTTACCTCAGGATTAAAGGAGACTTTTGTTTGCTCTCCATTTCATTCTTAATATTCTTCTTCTGTCTCCTTTTTTTTCAGTGTAGTTATCACATTACTGAGGAGTGATTAGATCCTAATTAAAAGATTTCATAGAAAAATGATAACAATAGATCCTGACTGTTTATGGAAAAATTAAAAGGAATTGATATTGCAAACGTGTAAGTTGAGATTATAGTTAAGAAATATTGTAACTGTTATTATAAAGAAGTTTGTCACCTTATTATCCTAATAACTGCAAATGACTAGGCTATAAAGAAAGCATATAATGGTATATTTTCTGCGTATGTCCTTTTAGGATTATACACCCAAAACCTGGATTTTGATGTAAAGAATTTAGGCAGCTAGTAACCAAGATTCCAAGTTCATGGTGGCAGAAAAGTTCAATCATTTATGTTTTAAGCCAGGAATCATGAACACATTTTTTTATGGTTTAGACATGATATAAATTGAAATTATTTGTTTCTTTTCCTACTTCCATTCTCCTATCCTCCTTTTATTCTCCTGCTTGTTAAAAGTAATACTTCCCACAACTTTGGAGGGCGATTTACCTCAGGATTCAAGGAGACATTTGTTTGCTCTCCATTTGGCTCTAATATTCTTCTTGTCTCCTTTTTTTTCAGTGTAGTTATCACATTACTGAGGAGCGATTAGATCCTAATTAAAAGATTTCATAGAAAAATGATGACAATAGATCCTGACTGTTGATGCAAAAATTAAAAGGAATTGATATTGCAAACGCGTAAGTTGAGATTAAAGTTAAGAAATATTGTAACTGTTATTTCACTTATTTGTAATGGTATCAAAGAAAACTGAGAATTTTCTATAACCTGGAAAAGACCGACTACCTCTTCTACATTATCTTCTTTCCAAATATTTCTTATAAAGTTTTCAAGTCAATGCTTAGTAACCCTTGAAAGAGCAAAAACAAAATAATTGATTCGTTTGACACAAATCCAGGTCAGAATATGGCTGCTCAGAGATTATTCCTACATCAAGGTACTCTACTACAAGAAACCACGTTGTACCTACTTTCATTCACAAGAAAGAATCGGTCAGGTTTACCAGATATCATATAAAACAAGTGGAGAAATATTGTCCTTGGGGGAAGATGACATTAAATAGCATATTATAGTAGCAACTCTAAATTAAGCCAGTAAAGCAAAGACACTTACAATCAACAAGAAAAGGGAAAAGAACAAAATTTTGGAAGGTTCACCAAATATCAAGAGGAAAACAACTAGAAAAATCTTCAGAACACATTAACGTCCAGGCGTAGTTTCTTGCCTTTTAATTAACCAGAAACGAAAACCAACTCAATTCATCAACAAAAGGTTAAAAAGGACAAAAGTTTGAGACATATAATTTCTGGGCGACCAAAATTAAAGAGCATTGAACAAGCAGAGAAAAGTATGAATAAAAAAAATTCAGAAACTGAATCAAGGAACAGCAAACAGAAGAGTAAAAACCTGCCAAACGCGTCGGAGGCGTTTCTTGGCATTGGCTTTACGTGTAGAGGTAAGCTTAATCCTCTTCCAAACGAGACCACCTGAGTCGTGTTTCTTCACTATCTCCATCACTCTCGTTCCCCAAAATGCACCAAACCCCGCCATCTCTGTGGCTATCTCTGTCTAGCTCCCAACTTCCTTAGGTCTGGTCGCAGTGACTTGTTTCCATTGCAACTTATGGGCTCAATATTGCCTATCACTGCGTTTACGGCCTAATATAACTTAGTGCTGCTTCTATATTTGGGCTACTGATCTGTACTGATTATGATTAGCACAAATAGCCCCAACAAGGCCTCCCCATGATTGAGCCTGGTAGCTAATCGAAATCTTAATTGATGTTTTTAATTTTTTGTTTTTCGATAATCAAATTTAATAAAAAATCTGTTTAT
>JANKYF010000003.1:14759203-14773023 GCA_029829435.1 Erythroxylum hondense | reverse complement strand
ACTTTGCTGTTTCAGACAGCTTCTTCTCGATTGGTGGTATGAGGCTTCCCTATGCCCCGATCATCGATGAAGTTTGCCGTGTATATAAATTGTTGCCGACCCAGATCCCCCCAAACGGTTGGAGGTTTATGAACGGTCTCGCTCTGTTATGCCATCACTTCGGGTGCCCTCCATCGCTCGATATTCTAAGGCTTTTCCTTATGATGAACCAAAGCTAGCTCACCGAGGGTGGGATCCCCCACTTCCAGTACAGAGATGCGTGGTATCGCCCCGCTGGGACAGCTTCGTCGATTAAGGTCTGGAGGACGAAGTACTTCTTCGTGAGGCCCCCAGAATCTTCTTTCGGGTCTAGGCCATGGAGGTATTCCTTGTCCGAGCGGTGGAACGATATTTTCAGTTTGTCCTTTACTGGAAAAGAGTCTGAAGTGATCAGTCAAATCAAGGCGCTCGGTCGGTATAATTTCGATCGGTTTGTTCTGGGGTATCGTGGAGGGATATCAGCCGATACATTTTTAATTAGTCCCTCGGCTCGGATTAACGGGTTAGAAGGAGAAACTGCCCCTCTGACGCTCAAGTCAGTCTCTTGAGAGAATTTTGATAGCTAGTGAATAAAGAGAATTAGGGTTTTTCAAAATCGTACATTTCTCATGATGAGGTAATGAATTTATATCTGAAAAATATCTATTAGGTTTAGATCTTCCTTTTCAAGTGGGCAGTCACTATTTATGAATGGGCTGTCTATATTTGAGCCTGAGCCTGGGCCTAGCACGACCAACCCGACCAGGCACTAACATAAGAAGATCAAAGAAAATGGATCTCAAGTCCAAGCAGAACACATTGACAAATCAGTCTTAATGAAACAAAGGCTTGACCAGTTTTATTGGTGGAACGTGTTCTGTTGGCCGATTAGGCATCCAAGAATTCGCAGCATCTTAATTAGGAATACAAATTTACAATGCATGAAAGACGTAAAGAAAGCCGTACGATGTGAAAATTATACTCCGACAACTCAGGAATTTTAAATCATTTTATCTCCTCATTCATTTTGTTTTGTTGCTTTTGCTTGATAACATCAAATAAAACGAAAGGGAAAGGAAGACAGACGAATATGACGGCTTCACTGCAACGATGTGCCAGCTAAAACTTCTCTTAAAATGGAAAAAAACATACTCTACATTGCGAAATGTATAATATGGTAGGAGTTGAATTTGTGCAACTTAGGACCTATCAGGATTAAGGAAGAAGCAATCTGCAAATAGTTCCATCAACTTCGTATATGCCAATGACTAGGTGAAAACATTTAAGTATCTCTACCAATATGCAAAGGTTTTCAGCACTTGTACATTTCTGGTCTTGGTATTAACACCTTCAGCTGAATAGAACTGTCGTATATTGTAGGAAAAGAACATCTACTGTCAAAATGGCATCTTCCACTTACCAAGGTTTCAAGTCCCCTACGGGTCCTGCTGTCCAGTTCAGGTTCTTTTCACCATTTTTCAAGTAAACAGTCTTGTGGTGCGGCAATTTCCGAGCCAATCCATTGAGTATTTGGTGGAATGCATCACCAGATTGTGCAGGCTGTGGAAACAGCATTGCCCTTTTCATCGAAGGATTTGCAAGAAGCCTCTGCTTCCTTAAAATCACTTCTGGTGGTATAGAAGTTAGGATCGTGTCCAACTTTGGAACATCTTTCTCAGCAACAAAAACACCAATTTCCTCCCACGGGATTGCGTCTGCGAAAGGTAGAACAATGTCATCTGCTATGATGACAGGTATGCATCCGAATACCACTGCTTCAACTAGTCTTGGACTCCATGGTGCCCAACCAAGAGGACAGAGACAGAAGATAGCTCGTTGCATATCCTCGTAATATGTTGTTGGATGATCGGTTGAGATGTCAAATAGTGGATTGTTCTTAAAATTCTCCCAGACTGCAGCCCTTGCACCTCTGTTAAGAAGGCACTCAATCTCATCAGAAACATCTCACAATCACAGCTTCAAATGAGTTAAACTACTATTCTAAGGTCTGAATTTGTCTCCCTGTGGCTGCTACCAGCTTATCGTGATACAATACTTTTACTGCATTTCAGAAAAGATTTGAACTTTGATGTCTATATGAAAAATATGTCTGAAGTCTTTGTTCCAACTAGAAACAAAGTGGTATGCTGCAAGTTGCAATTGTCATAAGATAGGTGGGAACAAACCTGGCGTAATAACCTCCTTCAGGATCATTATTAACATCATAAAACAAACCGCGGAAATAAACAAAAATTGAACGTGGAGTGTCTGGTGGGATTTGGCGGGCCTGCATTTTTTGGGGTGGAGCATATGGAGGAATTGTGATTGACCCCTCATTCAAGCATACATGATTTCGTTGCCCAAAAGTTTGAACCAAGGTAGCACGTTGGAGTAATGGAAGAATTCCTCGTTCAATAGCTTTCTCTTCCTACGACAATTTGACCACAAACACATACATTCATGTATCAGTGTTTTCCCCAACTAAATGGCTTGAAATTTATGGGACTCAAAAGAGTCCTAAAATACAAATGGTTTCAATGTGGTATAGACGAATGTCATGACCACCAAAAGCTTTTGACTATGTCAGCTCATGAAAAACAGCAGGTATGAAACAATTAACAAAAAGATTATATCCTTTTTCATCTTCATTTTACAGGTAGTTATGGAGTGGAAAAATCAATTCAAAGTCATGCTCGTCTGCCCATCATGTCTAATCCTATCACTTATCGCTGCAGCTAAATTTCGATATACATTGGGAATTTAGAGTCCAAGAAAACTAGTTAGTTCATTCCAAAGGGAAAACAAATATGATATTACTTTATTACAAGCAGAACTATCAGAACATGTTAATAGCACATAGTAAGAATGGCCCAAAATGTTAATCCACTGGAAGGGAAATAGTTACAAGTAAAGATTCAAACACCAAAAACTGATCTCACCTGATAGTGGAAACAGGCTCCAAAGTCATGGGGCACAACAAAGAAGTGATCAGCTCCTTCTGTGCGGTTCCAGTAAGGCCAGCTTGATGAAATAAGTTGTATTGCACTTCTCATCATCCGTGGAGACTTGAAGGGCAATGGCAAACCGGTAGGTGTAAGGTCACAAGTGGGGTATATAGGTGTATAAAACCAATCAGCATCGTCTGGATTAAGGGTTCTAACTGGACTGGATAAGAGAAACCTGTGCATGAAAATCTCAGCAGCAAACATATGGGTGAGACATCTGGGATCCTTCTGCAGTAGTTTCTTGTTGTACTTGCTTGGCAGATCATATACATATACTTTTAATCTCCCCACGGGATTATCTTCTAGGACATCACCAGCACTCCCTGCGTGAAACGATTCCCAAAGCATGCTTGACATTTTTGGTACAGAGCTACTTAGAGAAAATCAACAGGTTTTCATTTTCATAAATACATAAGGAGCATCTAAAGTAACAGTTTATCAACACCATTACAAGGACACTGCAACAGACTTAAGCAGTCTCCTGGGACTTGGGTTCGTCTGCACAACTTCATTAACTGATAACTACGTACGATGATCAGTGAGTCAAAACCTTCTAAGGTATGCTAAGAATGAGGTACAGCAGAAAAAGCAACCCTCGAAGACACTATTTGGATTGAAAGAACCCCTCTTGGACAACAATCATCACACCGTGTGAAAGAAGGTTGATTGCTAATATGCTGAATGGTTTATCAGTTCCTTGTGATACGAGAATACTGTCTACCAACCAAGACTAGGTAAGTATCCATGATATGCAGGTGAACCTGTCCTTGCAAACCCAAGGGAAAAGAGTCCTTGAGGGCTGGAATTTCACTCAGAAATCAATAAAATCTTCAGAATTTCAATCTCATGTTTTTTGCTCAAAATATTTGTAACCAGTCACGCGAGTTACAGAAATGCAGAAACTCCTCTTAACATTAACGCCACACCTACTTAATCTAAACAGTGCCACCTTGACAATGATTCGAAATTAATAAGAACACAGACTGTCGTCCCCTGTCAACTCACGGAGAAAACAGAACCCGAAACTACTCAAAATCATAGAATCAAAGAGATAAAGAAAGCTACCTGAAATACGCTCTGTTTTCAGAGTTTGGTGAGCATAAACTCTTTCAATGGAACCCTGAACAAGCAGCACAATAAGCATCCACATGCATGAGCCCATTTGCCCTCAGCCCCAGAGCACAATTTCCGGAAGAAAATTGAAAACGGTCTTGAGAGTCTGTGGAGAGGAGGGCGAGCAGGCGGCATTTAGAAGAGTCTATGGTTGGGAAGTCGTATAAGTAGTTGTTGGGGAGTTTACTTAGAATGGAAGCCATGGGACTAAACATAAAAATAGAGGAGTACTGGTGGAGCTTTGAAAAGGAAATAAGCACAAAGGAATTTGCTTGAAGAAACAGAGAAAGACGCATTCTTTAAGTTGTGAAAATGCAGCGGCATCAAACAGCAGTTAGAAATCTACGTGAGCTAGTGAAAGCTGTGTTTGTTTTGCCGATTAGCTAACAAGTCCATCTCCATACCTTTGATTAACCAGCCAAAGTCTCTTCCTTTTGTGGAAATGGACATTTTAACTCATTTGAAACATTCAGAATCGCATAGTCAATAGCTGCTTCAGGCACCAATCAAAGATCATCGCCCATTTGCTTGATCTTATGAGAGTTCAAGAATAAAAAGTCATCCATTAACGCATATGGGGAACAAATATACGCAGAATCATTGTTCCACTGATTCTCAAATGTCTCTGAAACAATAAACAAATTATAATGCAAAAATTAAGAACTTGGAAATCTTCGTGATTGCTCTAGGAAAGAATTAAGTGCTCGCGTACCTATCAAAAGAAGTCATCTGATTAATTAGCAAACGGAAGCAAGCTAACCACGTTAAACACTTCCCAAGTATAAAACTTTTTAGTGAAAGAATTGGAACAATTTGTTAATATCATTATGTTTATGATAGCGATGTCGCCCCAAACTTCAACCATCATAAGATATATCACGAAAGTAAAGATAAATCAAACATCTATGCGATGTGGCGTGAAATAAATAGCAGACTCTACAAAGACTTAGCTATGGACAAATGAAGCTTAACTGGAACTTGGAAGGTTTGAGACTGTTTTTCACAGCTTTATAACCTGTCCAGCATATGCTTGTGTTTCTTTCTTTTGTTAAATTTGCTAGTTGTTCGCGTGAGTGTACTCCAATGGTTTTGATCCGAATGGTTGTGTATAAGCTTCAAGCTTATACGATAAAATTCTTTCAATAACAAAAAAAGCATCTAAATATATACTTAATTCCTTGCGAATCCCAACAAATCCCTGGATTTAGATGATATAAATCCGTCCTTTTAGTAAGTGAAAACATAACGAAGGAGTACCCCACTATCATACTCAATAGACAATAGGCTGCTCCCGTCACTTATATCGCATGAGCAACAGCATTCTTGTGCCTGAAAGAGTAATCTCTGACAACATTCTGCTTTCGACAGAAACATTGTAGTACCTGAAGTAAGAGAGACATGGTAAAAACTGGGTTTGTTGCACTTAAATTGGATATTTGCGAAGTTTATGGAGTCAAATAGGTTTTTTTGAGGGATAAAATGGCTATTATGGGGTTGTTTTTTAAGGATGGATTAACCTTGTAATCTTATGTATTAGAACGGTTGTATACTTTATAACACATGATAATCAATTAACAGGCCACATTATTTTATAACTTTACTGTTTAGGATTAAAATTGCACACTACTAGATCGATCTATTCAAACTCCATTTTTATTAAGTTGTTGTATATTATAAAGGGGTCATCATAAGAAAATCTCTCGTCTCCGTAACTATTTTTATCATGTGTTGAGGTTCTATCTTTTCTTATAAAATGTAAAGAGAGATAGTGAGAAGAATTTAAAAATTTTCACACATTTTTTGTTGACGATAATTCAGGAGATTAGAAGAGATAAATATGTAATCAATAGGGTGTTAGAGAAATGTCGAATGACTCAAAGCATTATATGAGTTCGTCCACGTTGATAAGCAAGTATAAGAAGAAAAAACTTATCCAAGTGATGGGGTATGGAAATGCCTCCCACGTGCCAGTAAAGAGAGAGAATCCAAGCAATGCCAAATTACGCCATGAACATATACCTATTATTGATGGAACTGTGCGGAGCTTTAGAAAGAATGATAAACTCCTTTTAGTGGCGCTCCAATTCAACACAGGTATAAGCGCTATCAGTTGGCTAAGATGGGGCAAACTGTGTCGAAGGAAGAAGTAATTAAGGTGGGATGGGCTTTACGATTTTAATATAACTCTGATGAGAAAGCAAGGGTGGAGATTAATCATGTTGGATTTTTTTTTGACATTTACTATGTTGGAAAATATTTAAGTGCATTCTTCGGTTTTTCAATAACTTATCGGTTAAGTAATGTAATTTGATCCGGATAAAAATAATAAAGTGACCTAATAAATGATATAAGTCCCCAGGCAGAAGTTCAGGAGGAAAATAGATCCCAATCAGTGTGGATCGGATGCTATAATAAATGCAATAATTAATTACATTCAACAGCCAAGATCACATTCTATTTAGAGCATAGCAAGACAATGAAATCATATCTCCAACACTTGACATGTAGTCTTAAACCCTTATGTTTTTCAACCAAAACCTATCAAAGAAAAACCAAAACCTTGTACAAGAGAATGTGATGGTAGAAGACCCAACCTTATCTTTTCCACACCCACACACACTATATATGTAACAATCTCATCTTATGTCATATATTATGACATATTCTACCCTAAGGGGTAGAATAGGCTAATTGTGTCATTTTAATGGATGATGTGAACTATAGTTTAATGGGCCAATATATAGTTATTAGGGTACTACCATGTGCCTCAAATGTATTTAGTAAATTAACCATCCCATTATAGTTATTAAATATACATTAGGCAATTCGATTGTGGTTAGGCATATGGAATTATGTTGTGATTATATTAGTTCACATATATGTCTAACACCAGACTCATATCGGGCTTATAATGTTGAAGTCCGATATGAAAGCTATATATAAATGTTAAGGTCTTCTGTATTTGCTCATGTCATTCGTGAATGTAAAATTACTCTGACTCATTCAAAGGTTCACGTTTTAAGAAAACTATAGAAAGTCATTGACCCCGTCTCGGTGATCAGTTCCCGTGAAGGTGGTGGTGGATTTGCATTCATTTCAGCCTCGAAAAGCTCGTTTGAAGTTATGCAACCGAAATCAGATATTTTTCTGCATTTTTTTGTTCATTTCTTTTTCACGTCGATCCGACATACGTAACTAAGGTCTCGTTACATATTACACGTGGTGTCAGAGCTATGACGTGATTAGGTGGTTAAAAATGAAAGTTTTTAGTTTTTCTCTATAAGGTTCTCGGAGAGTTAACTTCTATTTTTCTATTTTTTCTTGCTTATTATTGCATGAAAGTGGTATACATATGTTTAGTCTTGAAAAACGGGGTGAAAACTAGATTGGGAATGCAAAAAAAAAAGATCTGAAAACTGCCGAAAATCACCATTTTTCAACGAGGGTGTGAATCACCGTTGGGCTCATAACGGGCGAGGGCGGTGTGTCTGACGGGTGTGACGCACGCGCCAACGTCGGTGGGTGCGTCTGTGCATCTCGCCGCATGTGTGACATGCCTCAAATGCATCCTAATGCGTTGGACATGGGCGCGTGGTTAGCATGTGCCCTTCGTGCGCACTTGTGCATTGATGTCGTGTGACATCAACAGATGACGCGAGCATTGATGCCGTTCGTTAACGTTATGTCAATGTCAGCACTATAATGGCACTGACGTTAGCCATATGGACAAAAAAAATAAAAAAATTTTAGATTTCCAGTAAGGATGCCCCGGGGCGTTTTGGGTCAATTTCTGATTCGAAAAATTCATAAAGTGAGTTTTTCCATTTTTTGGATTAATTACATTGGTAATTTCACTCCAGAAAAAAGAATTAAGACATTCTAAATCTATTTTTGAGTGATTTTTCATGCAACGAACTTGTCATAAGGGAGATACATGAGGTTCTCGTATCTCGAGTTGTCAGTTCAGTGTTCGGTGACGCAGGATATTCACTCTAATGAGATTTTTCACTACGAAAGTCTCAAATAAAGTTTTGAATGAATGTCTTCAGCACGAGTATGTGAAGATGAGATTATGCATTTGGGTCTTTCATTTATTGATGTTACATTATCACATACTATATGATCATAAAGAATGTGAGGATAACATAAAGATGTATCCTTTGTGTTTGTGGACCTTTTATGTATTGATGAGGATATAGTCACTAAAATGGCCTTTCAAGTCAATATTTTAAATTATTATGCTTGCATGTTAAGGGATGTCTCTGGTCTTATGTTTAGTTATTATACCCAAAGGTGCTGACCTTATATAAGATTTTGAGATGTACATAAAAACATTAGATGTAGGAAAGTTGTTGCTTAAGCAATCTATTTGCCCAAAGGTAGTAGTGTCATGAGAGTTGATGGTTTGTACTCTGATTGCTTTTATATGGAGGTCTAATTGTATATATTATGTATTCAGCCCAAAGGTGTTTCATAATATGTGTAGCTGGATTTTCAGTACAGATAATATTTAATGACTTTGAGTATTGTTGTTATCTTACATTTGCGCTGATCTTTGCATTGTTATTTTGCAGTTACCTTATCTGTCAATAATATTAGTGTCACCATTGAAATCCTGACCGGTTTCAATACGAAGAACTGGATAAAAGATGTATTGAATGTTATAGAGATGGTCGAAATTGATATAACCATACGTGCAGATAGGTCATCTCCACATACATCCATGATCTGGAGAGCTTATAAAGCAACATATGCAACCTGGGATCGGTCTAACAGATTATGTTTGATGACCAGTAAGAGATCCATACCTGACCATCTGCTTAGTAGACTTCCGGACACAAACATAGCAAAGGAGTTTCTTAGTAATGTCTCCCAAAAGTACACGCTCGCACCTAATATTGAGATAAGTGCCTTGATGAAAGAATTATTCTCCATGAGGTATGTTGGAGAAAGGGGAGTGATGGAGTACATATCAAGAATGATCCATCTTTACAGTATATTGAAGATGTTGAATATTCCTCTTCTTGATGTCTTCATAGTTCATCAAACTCTGAGTACACTTTGTCAATAGTTTAGTAATCTGGTGATGACATATTATGCGTTAGATAAGGAATGAGACTTTAATACTTTGATTGCCCATTGCATTGCTGAGGAGGAGAAAGTCAAGATTGCTACTCATACAACCCTCAAAGCAACTAAAGGGAAAGCAAAGGTGAAGTTCGCTAAGATCAAAGGTAGAAAGTCTAAATCTTCTCCACATGCTAATGCTAGTCAATCTAGTGCTGGTAAAGGTCTTGGGGACATAAAGAAGCCAATAGGATAAGGCCTAAAAGGAAAGATTGAGACCATCAAGTAACTCCTTGGCTTATCAATTTATGAATCTAATTTTGTGATAGACGCATTAAGTTCTTAGCGACAAGATAGTGGAGCATCTAATTGAGTTGCCTCCACAATACAAGGGTTCATATCCAAGATAGAGCCAAATAATGAAATAAAGGGAAGAAGCAACTGATGGATGATAGTAATGAAGAAGCAGATGTAATATCTATTGGGGATGTATGTTCTGAACCTTATTGCTAGGTCATTTTGGTTCTACATAACACATTTTATATGTGATCTTTGTATCAATTTTGGACAAACAAAGTTAACATTTTGTAATTAATGCTTCTGTTGTACAATTGTTGTTTAATGTAAAACATAATAGTACAATTTTCTTGTTATGTGATTTGTATAGAATGTGTCTTACACCAAATTAGATATATGCTTCTTTGTATCTTGCCAAACAAGTCTAGAAAGATGACCTTGATAAAGGATAAATCATATATGTTGTTGCATAAAGGTTAAGTCACATTTCTAGAGCTAGGGTTAAGAGATTGAGTAAGGAAAGCATTCTCTTAATTTTAGATTATGATGATCTGGAAACATGTATTGATGGTTGCAGGAGTAAGTTGACTAAAATAAGGATAAAGAGGTCAACTCGCGTTTCTGGGTTATTGAGTCTAATATACATAGATATAAAAAGACCTTATATAGTTGCATTGTGCAATTCTAAATTTATTCTAACTTTTGTTGACGATTATTCCCATTATAGTTTATGTGTTCTTGCTTAAAGGCTGAAGGTTCAAAATCAATTGGGAAAATTTATCAAGATAGTCATATATAATCGTGGAGGAGAGTTTCATAGCAAACGTGGTGTTTCAAGACATGAAAAGATTTGTTTGCCAGATATATGGAATTAGTTGGAATAGTAAATCAGTTCATTATGCTGGGTAGTCTTAAATAAAAAGGTGTGTTGTTAAAATGCGTAACTGCACCTTAAAAGACATGAAGAAGTTAATGTAAAAAAAACTAATCTACCTAATTATCTAGAAGGGTGGAAATTTAGCCTTACACACATTTGTGTATAGGGCTGCCCTACTGAGGTAGTATAATCCTTATAAAGGTATGTTGCAATCTTGTTTTACTCATTGTTATTTAGTTGGTTATCCCTACCACTTTAAAGACTACAAATTTTATTGTAGAGAAGAAGGGATCGGAATAGTGAAATCATAAACATCTAAGTTTTTAGAATATAGTGTCTATGATGATAGTGGGCCTTTTGACCCTTCGGTTGATAGTAGGTTAGATATTATAGTTATTACGTACTTGCCTCTTATACAATTAAATCTGACAGATTTAGTTCTTAGTACTGTGTTTGTACAAGAATAGAAACCTATACCTATACACACAGAGGTTCTTGGGGGTACAAGAGCTAATGTTGTTGAATAGATCCACTAGAGTGAGATGTCCTACTATCCTATAAGATTACATATACTAGTTGGTGAATAGGACTATGGTGTTAGACATGTTGCGGATCTAGTTATTTTTACAGAAGTTATTTCTGGACCCAATGCATATTTGTGGTAGGATGCAATAACTAATGAGATGCAAATTATAAAACATAGTAAGGTTTGGGAGTTAGTTGACTTGCAGCATAATTGAAAACCCGTCAGTTGTAAAGAGAGAGGCTAAAAGGAATGTTCTTGAAACCAGTACGGTTGATAACCTGATGTATGCTCGAGTAAGTACTAGGCGGGACATTGCATTTACTGTTAGACTATTTGGTCAATATCTGGTTAACCCAACTATAGACCATTGAAATGCAGTCAAGTGAGTGTTGAGATACCTAAAGGAAACCAAGGATTATAAGTTGACATATAAAAAAGCCAACAATTTAAGCCTTGTAGGGAATCCAAATTCAGATTTGAGTTATATGTCTAAATAATCGATAGTCTGCTTAAAGTTACATTTCTATGTTTACAGATGGTACAATATCATGGAAGAGTATCAAATAGACAAGTATGACTTCATCAACTATACATACAGAGCGCATGTTATAGGGTTACTTCATAGGCGATTTGCCTTAGAAACTTGATTTTTGAGTTGTCTGTAGTTGATTGAGTGGCTAGACCCATTCGGTTGTACTGTGATAATTTTGTTGTTATGTTGTTTAATAACAACAAAAAATGTCACAAGGTCTTAGCATTTGAAGGCCAAATATTTGACCATAAAGAACTTGACACAGAAAAGGTGACATTGAGGTGGAGCATTTAGGGACTGAGGAAATATTAACTGATTCTTTAACTAAAGGACTTCGCCCATTTGTGTTTGAAAGACAAGTATAATGTATGGGTGTATTGAAGTCCATAGGCACTGTCAGTTAGGGATCATTATGTTTGTTCCTAGTATGATCATATGTTTTGATATATTATGAAAGTATGGTGATTGATTAACAAAGATGATCATCATTTATTTTCAATAATATGTGTTATCGTACATTGTCATAATACATGTGAAAGTTTTAAGATCTGTGTTAATCTTATGCATTTTAAAGGTCATTGGGCATATACACAAATTGACCTTAAGCCTATGTCATTTAGGCATACACATTTTATATAGATATCTATAAATTTTGACATGACATAGGGGAATATAAGTTTTTTAATCCCATAAAAGTTCTCTAATGCAATTTAGCATTTAGTTCGAGAGAATAAAAGTTTTCTCTAATGCATTTTAGCATTTGGTTAGAAGAAACAAGTTTTCTCTAATGTTATTTAACATTCGGTGAGAGAAAACATGATTTCTCTAATACCATTTAGCATATGCGCTTTAGTATAAAGTTAGAGAAATCGAGATCTACAAATAAATATGATATAGTTTAGATTATACAGACATCATCTTAGTTTACCACACTTCGTTTTCCCATTCATACTAGTAAGGTATTAAATATGTAACACTCCATTTCCATCTGACATATGCACATGCGTCCATCGATTACACGTGTATATGCTTGATAGAATTGGCAAATTAACTATCTCACTTTCACTCTATCACATGGCATCACATTTAAGACCATAAGTCACATGTGCTGAAATCCAAACTTTTCTCATTTTATATCAAAAACCATAGATACATTGTAGCATTCAGTTCAACATCTAGCTATGAGCATTTACGTCTTAGTCTATACAGTATGCTACAAATATGCGGAACAAAAAAAAGATAACAACTACAATGTTTCTAATCCTAGCTGACAGACCTTTGAGCCATCTTTGATATCAAGTTGTACAAAATATGCTTTTACGATGTTTTAAAAGATAGGTCGTCTCACTCTTGAACTTGAAATGAAACCGTGCAATTTTCATGAGTTTTGCGAACTCAGTAGAGTAACCATCCTCGATGGTTCACTCAGGTCATTATACAGGATCAACTATAGTAAGTAACATACAGTTCAAATTTGCTTGATTAGTAACAAATAATATCACAGACAAATCATTTCTCAGTTAAATAGTTCAATCATATAACAACATTTACACAGCTTTGCAAATCATTCAATGAATTCAATTCATATGGGAATGCTACATGTATCAGACTCACATTCATTTTTATGTTGTTATGATTGTGTGCTTTTACAGTATCTCAAATCATCGGGCTCAGTCAGTCAATCTACCCCTTATCCAATACGGATACCAAGCTCATTGAACACAGTAAGCCATAGGCTTTAATCACACATGTGAGAGCTTTAAGCTCTTTTCAGTAACAATCTCAGTCTCAGTGGCAACATCAGTCATAACTCATTTATATTACATGCATTGGAATGAATTGCATGTCACAATTCAGTATTCAAATTCCATCACTTCTGTTGGATCGCCTATGGCCCGAGTATTCTTAATACGTAGCGGAAAAGACCATAAAACACAACAAGATGTATAACTGAAAACTATAGCATGTATGAAATACCTCTTGATACAGATTTTTCTTTTCAGATTCGTAGACACTGCAATGCACGAATGTCCTCTACCAGTATCTACACGAGAATGAACGATCCGAGCAGCGGCTCGTGTGTGCTAGCACGTCCAAAACCCTTTCGAACGCCGCACAGTTTCTCTCGGAAGGTGGCTAGGGTTTTCATCTCATCTCTTATTAATGAGATATAAGTTTATCTATTTATAGAAAAACCCTAATTCTTATTCCTATTAGGAATAAGAACTTCATAATTCTAAACCTATTAGAATTATTGAAGCCCAATAAGTTTCGACCCATATTATATCTCATATAATAAAAGCCTGACAACTTATTTCAATCTAGCCCAATAAATATATCCACATATATTTATTCAATGCCTAATAAATTAGGCTCAAGAGAATA
>JANKYF010000003.1:14669984-14682737 GCA_029829435.1 Erythroxylum hondense | reverse complement strand
TGCAGGGGCAAACTTGGAAATAGGCCAATAAGTGAGGGCAAAATGGTCATTTACCCTCCATTTTTAATGACATGGCAAAACTCACCTATGGCTGTCGTATAAGGCTTCTGGTCCACGAAATAAGAGAAGAAAATAGAAGAAAAAGAGAAGAGAAATAAACGAAGAGGGAGAGAAGAGAGAAGGAGGGATGATTTCGGTTATGGAGGAGAGGTTGAAAGGTAAGCAAAGTTTGGTTTTTTCCATGGCTTTTCAAGAGATTTTCGATGCTATCAAGAGGGAAACATGAGGAAGATGATGAAAGCTTCATCTTGGGCAAGAAGAAATTCGAAAATCAAGAGAGAGAAGGTAAGAGCAATCTTTTGAACTTTGTGTTTTTGATGAAATTTTGGTTTAGAATCATGGAAAATGATATGGGTTTGTAGTTTATGAAGTCAATTGTGATGAATATGCCTTAAGTGAGATTTAATTTTGGTTAATTGAGTGATTAGGATTATGTCAAAGTTTGAAATTGGGGGTTTTTGAAATTGATGCTTTAGATAGCTTGGATTGATGATGAATTTGAGATTTCTTAAGTCAATTTGGAAGATTATATGATTTATGATGTTTAATTTTGAATAATTGTGTTTAGGACTTATGTCAAATTTTGGGGATTTTGGGATTTTTAGAAATTGTTGGATTAAGATGGCTTGAAATATGATGAGTTTGTGAAATATGATAACAATTTTGAAGAAATTGTGATTTATGGTATTGAATTTGAATAATTCGGTTTAGGTCAAATTTTGAATTTGGGGATTTTAGAAATTCTTGTTTTAGAAAGCTTGGAAATATTATGATTATGAATTTCCGATAGTTAATTTTGGGAATTATGCAAATTGTGATGTGGAATTTGAATGATTATGGCTTAGGTCAATTTTAATTGAAAGAAGGAAAGAAGCAAGGATCAAATTGATGATCGGGACGAATTCCTAGCATTATTTCGAGGTGGGTAGTATATTTATTTGTTGAATTTTAAGCTAATTAAGAAGTGAATTTTTGATAAATTAATGTTTATATAAATGTTTGAAAAAATTATGATTTCGAAGGATTAAATTCCTTATTGTGGAAATGATTTTTAGAAAATGTAAGGTTTATGAAATTCAGGGTTTTCGAATTATTTGAATAATTTGAGAAATGTGCATTGTAAATTTTGAATAAGTTTGAATAATAATTCAAAGGAATTATTGCATTCATGGTTATGAACTTGGATTGATTGTGATATGTGATTAAATTGATGATTTCAATTGCATAAGGATTGTTATATGATTTTCATGTGTTATGAGAATGTGTCAAGTATTGACACTATTTGATGTTATGATATAAAAAGTTGAAAAGTAAGATTTTTGAAATGTGCCTTCGGGCAATCTGAACTTTCCGTTTTGCTTATGTGCTACGTGGGTTTGGTCAGGTCCTTTGTGAGTCAGTGCACTGTCTCTACTTGTTTATAGCCTTCTCCCGGCTGCCCGCAAGTGGCTTAGGAGTTTCGATTTCGGACTCCCCTCCGTTCACGGCTGCACAGAACCGCTATGCGGAAATGTGCAGTACGTTCTGTTAGGACCAACCCAAACCGTTTGATGTGTTTTATGTGTTTGATTTATGATTTTATATGTTTTGTGAATTGGTGTGATGCATTCATGTTTTTAAATTTAACCTTGAAATAAGAAAGAATTGAGGATTTTGAGAAATGAGAAGATAAGATTTGCAAATGAAAGATTTTGGAAATGCTTTATGAATGGTTTGAAAAGTGAAAGATTTGAAAAATAAGCTTTGAAAGGTTTCGCAGTGAAATGTTTGAAAATGACAAACTTCTTGAAAGTGAGTTTTTCGCTTACTGTTCAATTTATAAATATATTATCCACGAGCTTCCAAGCTCACCCCCCTTTCATCCCCATCTCCAGGTTTCGAGCAGGAGATTGGATGAAAGCATGTGAAGACGTTTGGTCCGATTTTGCATCGTTTGTATTATTTATGTGCATTGAGATTTGGAATATTTTGTAAATGGCTTGAATTGCCGTTAAGTGATTATGATGTATTTCAGAATGTATGAAGATTATGAATAATGAATGAGAGTATGAAATTGTATATGAAATTGTGTATGAATTTGGAAATGGGATTGAGATTTGAGATCAGTATATTGAATTACAGTTATGAAAACGTTTTAGAATTAGGTTTGCGTTTGTGTGTGCTGAGATCCCGGACGGAGGGTCCGGTTGATTTTGATGATTGTATGATTGATTGGGCTTTTAGAAGTGTATTTTTGAACCATTTGCAGGTTTTGGGTTAGGTCAAAGGCAGCCGTTATGCTGCCGAAATTTCGACAAAATTCGTATGAATGTGAATTTTGGATTTGATATCAATGTATAAGAATATGGTTAAGAGTTGAGTTTTGGCATGAGACAGAATGTCCAAGAGAAAGAGTATAAGATTTCTTTGTATGAGTTTGATAAATGAATATAGGAAAGAAAGAAAAAAAATACACCAAATTTTCGTATGGATTAGTTCAGGAATTCCAACGCGACGCTTTTCTTATGCTTTGCTTCCAAGTTAGCTGTCGATTCGCTATTCGATTTCCGAGTTGTTTCCGTTTAGATTCTGTATTTGTTTCGCATTTGCTTTGCTTCCGCTTGCTTTGTGATGCGAGTTCGTTGTTGCTATTGGCTTCCGCATTTGGTTTCCGAGTCGAAATTTCGATGCGAAATTTCCGTTTTCATTCGCTTCCGTTTCCTTCGTTCTTCGTTTTTTGGTTGGGATCCAGTTTTCGGATCGGGTTCCAACACTTATACCTCAATAAAACCATTAAAAATCACAATTCATAACTCAATGAATCATTTCAGATTTTTCTAAAAACTGACTTTCGGGTCTATTGTTCTTGATCATTTAGATAATGAAAATGAAGTAATTTGACAATGCTCTCTTCTATAAAAGTGTTCCCCTATCTCTTAAGTTTCTACTGACACCAAGATCGTTCAATTTGGTTTAGAAATATGAAAATTATACCCCCAAACATTTTCAGATTATTCCCATTCTAAAACAGTATCCTATACTCAACTTCTATCAAGATATTGAAAGTCATAGAGATTGAAATGAAATTAGATTTCTCAAATAATTTGTAGCCCTATGTACTTAGTTTACTCCAAATCAAAAATAATCTCATTTGGAAATCTACAGATCAAGATATAGTCGAAATACCAAAACATATTCAATGAAACCATACCAGTAATCATATTCTAGTACTCCTCAACATTTTCATCCTAAAATTCATTAACCCCACTAAATAAATTAAGTCATAGTTGTGCAACATTAACGCACGGCTGTGCGAGAGTCATGGGGGTGCAACAAAAACTCATGCCCATACACACCAACAAAAATAAATCACGTCCGTGAGAACTCAACACACAGCCATGCACATTTTATCATACCAATCCCACATTTTTCACTCAATCTCAAATGACTAAGATTTTTGGTGGAGATGTAGATTATTATGTTAAGAGTCCAATGGTTCAAGTCTCATGTCATTTGGAGGTCAGAAAAAGGATATATAGCCAAAAGATCAAAGGATGTTGTGTCAACCTCCAACCTTTGAAGTCGTGATCGTGCTTCAGCACAATCGCTAGTCTTCAACCTTTAAAGGAAAGTCACAATCATGAAGAAGCTCAATCGCGCTTTCCTATCCTCTCTTCTAAAAACACTCCGAACCTCTATACTTTTTCTTCTTTCTTTCTTTTATTTTTATTCAACTTCTCTAAATTAAATTCTTTCTTTTCTTTCAAACCAACTTACCTAACTCCTCCCAACCCCATTTTCGACTCCCATTTAAATAAAATCATTCACAAACAACTCCAAATTCCAGATTAAAACACATACGTCAAAAACAGAAAATTCATTCACTCATCTTCTTCATTCTCTAAGTTTCTTCTTTCATTCTATTGCACTTTCCTTTTATGTACATTCTCTATTTTCATTTCACCATTTCAACTCCCCTTCAGTTCAACACATTCACAAACATATCAAAAACCATGATCACACACAAAGATCAAAACAGAACCTCATTCATGTATACCACCATTTTTAGTATTTCTTCACTATCATTTTTCCGCGTTCTCCTCATTTTCTTCCTCCAGCTATCACTTTAATCATTCTTACTCATCTCTAGACATCACCTTACACCTATCCCTTAACTCTAAATCTATGTTTGTTCATTTCTAAAAACACCCAGAAATTCATATGAACAACTGTAAGAAAAGAAAACATAGCATATATGAATATCAACTTTCATAAAGTTCTGCACTAAACTTATACACATTTTTATTGATCTTTCAACTCCAAAAATCATTTCTACACTATTTTATAACATTTTATCATTAAAACCAAAAGTTAACAAAATCTGCATTTCCATCCTATACCTACGGTATACATGAAAATGTCCATTTTCACATGAAATATTTAATGACAAAAAAATCACCAAATTTATCTCCTAAACTAACAACTCATAAGGATTGACAAGATACTTGTTAAAACTCCAAAATATTCAAATATCAAGAAGCCCAAATTTTCATGCAACTTTCATACACCATTGTAGAGGTTGGAAATTTCGGTTGTTCTTAAGGAAAATGAAAGAAAACCAAAGTTGGGAGTAGCAAAAGATAGATGAGAACAAGGTTTTTCTTTGGTGAAGATTTGATGAAAAACTCTGTGTTAAAGAAAAACTTGAGGAAGAAGCTATGAGAAAGAGAACTAGGATAAGAACAACAGTGCTTGGTCTTTCAACTTTAAGAAGACTTAATTTTAAACTTGAACAGTTGTTCATTTCTTAAGACCATAGCTAGTTTCCTAACTAACTAGTTCTTATTGAACTAGTTCCCTAACTCTTATCCTTTCATTCCAATTATCTCCAAAGTTTTCAACGTCGTCTTCTTACAAGGTTCTTCAATATCAGTACACTCATTTGTATTTTCCATACATCAATTTACTTGCCAAGTGGCATTTTTCCTAGTACAATAATATCCAACATTTTCAGAAATTATTCCTAAAATTTACCAAAATTCAAAATTAATAGTTACACTCTCCAAATAAATTTTTAATACAACAAATTTGAAATTCTCAATCATACCATAACACAATTCAATTATACCCGAAATTATCAGTGAATGCATGTATAATTATTTCATGTGCAAAAATTCAAGATTCATGTGTATGTTTATATCATACTATGCATGAGCATGAAATGCGTTTCTATTATCTCATATTTACTATTATAGCCTCCACTTAGGTAACGGGATGTTACACGTATCCTCTCCTCGTTATTGTATCCTTAACTAATTCGATGTAACACTTGTTCTTCTTGAAAAACTTGATTAACAAGATCCTTTGGTGGGAAAGGAGAGGAAATATTAAAGAGGTTTAACTTTTATGATCAACTAGTTGAAAGAACCAAAATGAGACAATCTCATTACAAGTTTCAGCTAGCTCATAAAAGAGAGGAGAGAGCGAGTCAAAAAATGCAACACCTTCTCTTTTTTCAAAAATGAAGAAGAAGCCAATAAATAAGACATTCTCATTTGTTTTAATATGGCTAGATGAAAAGAAAAAAAATGCAAAATGGAACCTCTCAATTTCGATTAAAGATGAAAGAAGAGAGTGATGTGCATCCAATGCATCACTTCATTCTTTAATCAAAAATAAAGAAGCCAAAGATGGCTATATGAAAAGATAAATAACCTAAATGAGACCCTCTCATTTTTGGTCATGAGATGAAAGAAGGAAGAGAGTACATCAAATGCACCTCTTCCTTCTTTAATCAAATGAATGCTAAAAGTTTACATGCTATCATTAAAAGACAACCATTAAACCATTTTATGGTAAGATCATTCACTATTTAATGATGACACCATTAAACCATTTAATAATGATGAAGCATGATAAAAAAAAACCCACCTTAAATGTGCAGCTGTCCATTTAGTCCATTTAATAGAAATTTGCCCTCCTTTTATCTTTAAAAACTTTGTTTTAATTTAATTAATCTAATTAATCAAATCAAGCCAAAGTCTAGCCTAATATTAAATGTTCATTTGTGTTTCTAATTAACAAATAATTAATGTAAGCTCAACATTTAATCATAGGCTTTCAAACCCAATTTAATTAATTCTTAATTAAATTGTTCTAGTTTTTGTATTCTGAATCTAATTCGGTCACTTTTTTCTTTTCTGTCTTATTTTTCTTTATGAAAATCTCTATTTATTTTTCTTACTTTCCTTGATAACCTTACTAAAAGCCAAGCGGGAAATCTATTTGGACTTATATAATTGAAGCTCCAATAAGCTCGAAATTAATTTAATCTCATTAGAATTAAGTCTAATTTATTAACCAAATGTCATTCCACTAAAGATAATTAGCTGAACTCTAGAATGACTAAGTATTATGAGAATACATGTTTCTAATTAGATGTCTAATTGCAAACTCTATTAAGAACCATATTATAGTCATCCACACAATAAAGGGTAAAATTACCATTTTATGCTTACGTTGGTTTTTCCTTCTAGATCTCCCGTTTTACTCTATATGGTGATTAACACATAAGACCTCATCTTGATGTTAAGACTTGATGGATAACTAGTCCATCAAACTACTAGCGCCAGTTTAATCACCAATCTTCGTAAAACATCTAGAAGTGATGATATCACTATAAACTCTTTATTTGAGTGAATGTCCCTTGATACATGTTTCAATTAATAATTCCAACATCCAGACACTGGATTGATATTCTGTAAAATTCATTCCAATCATATCAAAAATTATAATGAAACATATATTAGTTCACCACTCAACAATATTGTGGTCCATAATAAACAAATGTTAAAGTGTAAGTTTTAAGATTAAAAAACAACTTACTTTATTCTTTAAAAACATACGTGATTCCTGATTTATTTAATGGTGCCATTATCAATAGTTAACTACTATCATAGTATAAAACTCATCATTCCCTTGAAGTAAACTCCTTTACTTATATGGAAATAAATCGCAACACTATCGTCTAAACCATAATGAAGCGACCAACTTAATTATTCAACAGTGAATCAATTAATTTAAACTCTAATAATATACCTATTTCCCATACATCTTCATGTATATGTATATTACATACAAAAGAATCTTTGTACCTTAGGACTAGTTATATTATGCTCATACAAATAAAACCAAACTCTTTTGTTTTATTAATAATAAATATTTTCATTACAAAAATGTAACTAGAAGACGATTAAGTTATATGTAAATACACTTGCTTTCTAGGGCATTATATTTACATAACCCCAATAATCATACGCCAATGCAGCTAGAGAATCTCCTTTAAAACTAGGGTAAAAAAGGTCCTTTCAGGTTTAACTATCTTTCGCTTAATGATTATGGATTTTTCAAGGCTCTCTAAAAGGTTTTGGAGGTTACGGTTGAAGGAACACAATAATTCATTTGTATTCAGAAGCTTAAAGCTATCAAAAGGGAGATGAAAAACCTAATGAGTAGAAGATCTTCGTCCACACAACAAGTTGTTGCTAAAACTAAAGAAGATCTAAAAGCAATTCTATCTTATTGAGTACTAAAAAGACTCTTTTGATGTATTACTTATCAAAAGCCAGGGATCATGACAACCTTATGGAATAACAAGCCAAAGTTAGTTGACTAAAAGATGGTGAAAGGTGTTCAAAATTCTTCTTTAACTCCATTTTAGCCAAAAGAAATGCAAATAGAATCTTCTCTGTTAAAGTACAAGATGGAAAGGAAATCTCTTAGCAAAAAGACCTTTTAAAGGAAGCAGAGAGATTCTTTAAAAGTTTCTATGGCTCTTCTCGTACTTAAGCAACTACTATCCCTCTTTGCTCCTCATACATAATAAGATCTCTTAAATGCAAGCTGCAACACTCATTAAACTAGTGAAGGAGAAAGAAATGTAGTGTTTAAAATGTATCCTAATAAATCTCTTAGACCTGATGGATTTAATGGATACTTTTTTCAAAAGACATGGCAGAAAACTGGTCTTATAACTAACAGAACAATTATGGAATTCTTCTTTAGGGGGTTCTATTAAAGGAAATCAATAAAACTCATACATGTTTGATTCTCAAATCCTTTTGTTCTTTTTCATTGGATGATTATAGGCTTATCACATACACCAACTTCCTTTACAACTTATTTCTAAAATCTTAGTAAATAGGCCGAAACTAGTCTTGGATTTATTGATCTTTGATAATCAAAGTGCCTTTTTACATGGTAGAAGAAATGGGGATAATATTTCTATTGTCCAAGAACTAATGAGATTATCAAAGGAAGAATAGCCTTCCTAATTGTATCATATAAAAGTGGATTTTAAGGAAGCTTTTGATAATGTGGAATGGGATTTTATCCTTCAGATCTTACGGCTTTTGGGTTTCCTAAATGAGTTTGTCATATTGGTTGAGGCTTATATTTTCACTCCATCTTACTCTATTCTAGTTAATGGTATCCCAACTGATATCTTTAAGAGTGTAAAAGGATTGAGACAAAGAGATCCCATCTCCCCTTATCTCTTTATCATATGCATGGAGATCTTAATGATCCATCAAAAAGATGGTAATAGCAAGGACTACATATTTCATAGTAAATGTAAGAGGGTAGGCTTATCAATTTATGTTATGCGAAAGATCTATTGTTTTTTTAAAATCTATTGAATTGCTTATGTCGACACTATCTTTACTCAAAGACCTTTCAGGTTTAGAAGTTAACCTTACAAAAATTCATTTCATTCTAGCTGTCAGTACTACTATGATGGAAAATAGAATTTTTGCAATCACATAGATGAGTAGGAAGCTAGCTCCTTTGACTTATCTAGGTCTACCTATTATCACAAAAAGAATATAATTCTCTAAATGCTTTCCTTTGATAGAAAAAGTAAAGAGAAGATTTGATATGTGGTCTAATAAGGTTCTCTCTTTTGATGGGAGATTGCAGCTCATCAAATCTATTCTGAATTCCCTTCATGTTTACTAGTCCACCAACTTATCATTAGCTAAAGGTGTTATCAAAACCATCAAGAAGCTTTTTAGAAGATTTATGTGGGGAAACTTAAACTCGGACAGTCACTTTTTTTAAGGTTAAACGGTCAGAAGTTTACAAAAGGAAAAAAGAAGAGGGATTAAGATTTATCCTTATTAGCACTTTCAATACATCAACATTGATAAAAAAAATTTATGGAATATCCTATTGGAAAAGAAATCTCTTTGGATCCGATAGTTTCATAGCTATATCCTGAAAGGATCTAGCTTTTGCTCTATTCCTATAAAACCTTTCTTCTCTTGACCCTTGATTCAACTCTTGAAGCTAAGACCTATCTTAGAACCTTTGGTGTCTTGTAAGGCTGGAAATGGTGAAAAGGCCTATTTATGGTTTGATAATTGGAAAGGTAAAAGCCCCCTAATTAGATCTCCCCAAGCTCTTCAGTATTGGAACGGATTTCCTATCAACTCGAAAGTTAACTCCATTATGCTAAGGGGCTAATAGAACATTCCATCGGAATTGCAGTACCTCACTCTTAACTACCGACCAAATTTAGATAGAAGGACATATTCCAATGTTTCAACCTGCCTCCAAACACCTTCAACATTGCGAGATTTAGAAAGTGGCATAATCAAAACAATTCAAGGCAAATATGGTTTCCTATATTTGGCATAAGTCACTAATGCCTAGTTACTCCATTCTTCTACGGCTTACTGTGCTTAATAAGTTAAGCATAATGGACATAATGCATTTTGTTACTTCCAATTCTATTTGTATTCTATGTGAGATAGAGGAAGAATCAAGGAATCACCTTCTCTTTAGTTGCCTCTTTTCCCCGTTTATATGGGAGAAGATTCAGGAGTTGTGTCTTATTAGATTCAGGAGTTGTGTCTTATTTCTAATGCAGGGACAACATTCACAGAAGCTCTTGTTTGGCTTCTGAAGTTGAACCATACTCCTAGCTACAACGAATGTCATCTCCTTCGCCTCCTCTGTCAAAGAGATTTAGAGAGAGAGAAATATAAGATGCTTTCAAAACATTGCACGTTCCAAAAAATGAGGTTCTCTACTCCTTAGTCGGTGGAATCATAGAGAAACTACTATATTTTATTAGGTTAGTAAGAGTTTTCCCTAATCTAGCCTCTTTGTGGAGAATCAATTAATTAATTTGCGAAAAGGGCTAACTATCGATTGAAAGAGTAGATAAAAACTTTGTATTTAAATACCTAAAAAAGCGGAGTCCTTTCTCTTTAAATGTGCCTGCTAGCTCTGAACACTTCGTAAGAATAGCTTTGATTCGTGAGGAGGGAGGACATTTGAGAGAAGATCCTGGAATCACCCATTGACTGAAGCACCTGTTTCGGTTTCAAAGATCGTCGGACACCTAATCCCTAATTTGATAGGATTGGGTGACGATTCATTTTACTTTTGTGCCTTATCGTTACTTTTATCTAAAAAAGTTGAGGTTTTATATATTAAACATTGTGGTTGATGCTTGCTTAAACATTGTCGTTCCCTTGTATTTGTTTAATATTTACGTTCTTTGTATGGACTTCTTATTCTTAATACTATTCTTTACTTTTTCAAAAAAAAAAGTGGCTCAGCTTGTCTCTATTTTTTATTACAAAAGAAAGCTACAACATTAATGTAACGCTCTAAGGTACATAGTGCCTTGCGTATCACGACGGAGGATCTCCTGAATTCCAAAGGGGGGCTCGTGGAGGATAGAGAGACCCAGGCTGCCCACCCCGGCTAGTCGAGCAAGGTTGTCCGCACATTGGTTGCCTTCCCTGAATACATGCTGCATCCAAACCGTCCACTCCCGGTTCAAGAGTTGCTGGATACCTGCCACCAGAACAGAAATCTCAGTCAGAAAACTGAAAGGAGCAGAATGAAGATTAATAACCTCTAAGGAGTCGACTTCCATCACCACTTGATGATAGCCTAGGTCCCAGGCCCATGTGAGACCTAAGAGCACCCCCCATAACTCCGCAGTTAACGAAGACCCCGTCTCGCGTTTAAGCTGAAAACCTCCACGCCACTCCCCAGTGTAATCCCGAATAAGACCCCCGGAAGAAATCATTTTGGAATTGGGGTTCATAGCGCCATTGGAATTGATTTTCACCCAACCCACATCGGGCTTTGTCCACCCTACGTAGGAACCCACCGGTAAGTCCTAGGCCGGAAACACGCACTTCTCCATCATCCTGGCTCGAGCGATCCACCCCACGTAATCCAAAATAACTCTATGCCCCTCATCAGGCCAAACAAAAGACGATTCGAAGATGTTGCTGTTCCTCCATTTCCACAGGAACCAGCAAGCGACCCCAAAGACCATAGCTCATGCCTCCTGCTGAACCAGAGTCTGGTTAGTGAGGTTACACATCATTCAAGTGCCCACCTATTGCTGGAAGAAACACCTATCCACCACCTCCTGGGGAAAATGGCTCCAGATTTCTTGTACCTGAGGACAATCCCTAACCACATGAGCAGTGGTCTCTACCTGCCCACAGTGAGGGCAGCTATCGTCGAGGGCAATATGCCGAGTTACTCTCTGGTGATTCGTCAGGAGTTTGCGTTTGGCAACAAGCTAGAGAAACGCTCTAATTCGCTGCGGACCCGCCCATTTCCAGATTAACTCCCACAGTCTGTGCCGGTTGTCTATAGAGGAATCCTCGATAACCTCATAGGCAGAAGCCATAGTGAACTCTCCATGAAGGGTAGGGTCCCACTGTAGGCTATCCTCTTCGCGACTCCCATCAATAGGGCCCAATTCTGCAGTCGCTAAACAAACTGCAGACGGTAGGTACTGATGGAACTTGGGCCAGCGCCACCCGTCGTCGTCAGTAAGGAAGTCTGCAACGGTAGCCAACCGAAGGCGAACCGGTATCGAAGAGGATGCCATGTGAATAAGAGGGCCCCAACCATCTGGCCAGTTATCCATCCAAAAGAACACCCATCTCCCATTCCCTAAAACCCATTTGGTCCCTTTTCGGACCCATTGCCAGGATGCTGAAATCCCTTTCCAAACTGACGACACCCCAGGCCTGGAGAGCGTGAGGGGAAGATGGGTTGAATCTATCCGATATTTCACGACTTAAACCCAGAGAGTTGTTTCGTTTGTAAAATAGAGCTTGTCTCTATTTTATAACTCTGTGTTATAGTGCATGGTCTGTAAGAAGAAGTCGTCAATGGAAGAGACCCTCACGTGCAAGACATGTGCCACTCCACGGCATGCTCCTTGCCTCTCCTCTCCTCTGGTCTCCTGCACTGGGGCTGCCCGACTGCTCTATGTCCATCTCATCCCCTGTCACTGTGGCTGGAGGGTCCGAAGTACTTATTGCTGCAACCAAGGCCATCGAGGCGGACTCCTCTTTGATGGTCCTGGAGAAGCCCAGAAGACGTCAGAAACTTCTCAGTCAAGGAGCAGCGTCCTCGTTGGATGGCAATGACAGTGGTAATCGGAAGATCAAAATCGACAACAATATCCTCGATCTTGACAGGGATGATTTGAACTGTTCATTTTGCACGCAGCCTTCTGAAAGTTGATGACTAACCCCCTAACTACCCCTTGCGCACACAATTTTTGCAAAACATGCCTAGAGGGTGTTTTTGCTTGAACAAATCCACTATCGTGTGGAAGGTCACAAGAATGAAGGAACTTTCTGGGTATTCATTATTGCCCTAAAAAAT
>JANKYF010000003.1:14455012-14467765 GCA_029829435.1 Erythroxylum hondense | reverse complement strand
GAGTATACCCCTTAGCTACTAGCCTTGCTTTATATCTTTCCAATAAACCATGTGCTTTATATTTAATTGTGAATACCCATTTACATCCTACTGGTTTTTTTTCCTTTTGGTGAATCCAATATTTCCCATGTTTGATTCTTAATTGATGCATTCATCTTATCATCCATGGCATTTTTCCAATTCCTATCCCTAACTGTCTCATCGAGTGTTTGTGGTGTGGAACTTGAATTTATTTTTGTAAGAAAACATTTATAGCTTGGAGAACATTTGTCAAATGTAGTGTGAAATTGGGTATTTAGTGCATGTTTGTGTGCCCTTCCTAAGAGCTATAAGGACATACAAATCATCAAGTTCAGAGTTTTGTATTTTAGTACCTGATTTCGGGTTAGATCCTTGAGCCTGCTTTGGTAAGGTTTGGATAGTATCCCTTCGTGAGTAGACTAAGAGAGGCTTGTTAGGGATAGGTGTACTATTTTTTGAGGTATCTGGCTGGGCACTTTGTGCCTTATTTTGGTCAGATTGATTAGGTGGTGTAGGGACAGTAGTGGCTGATATAGTCTGTGTATTTGGGAAAGATAAATCAAGTAAGAAGTTAGTCTCCCTATACTGATCTTCCACATAACTCCCCATCCCCCCTTGAAGATAAGTATTAGGGGAGAAAGATTTGACTCTCAACAAATGACACGTCCTTGGAAATGAAGAATTTATTTGAGGGAGGATGAAAACATTTATACCCTTTTTGTGTAGGAGAGTAGCCAACAAAGATGCACTTTAGGGCTTGTGGGTCAAGTTTTCCCCTATCGTGAGCATGAATATGAACAAAAGTAACATATCCGAACACCCTTGGAGTTAGACTATTTATATTAAAGCTGGGGAAGAAATTGTGGAGCATTTCTACTGGTGTTTTGAACTCTAGAGGTCGTGAAGGCAATCTATTTATCAAGTAAACTCCAGTTAAAACAACCTCTCCCCAATAGTGTTTAGGGACATTCATTTGATATAATGCTTTAGTGACTTCAAGTAAATGTCTATTTTTACGCTCAGCCACCCCATTTTGTTGAGGTATGTCAACACAAGATGAAAAATGGATAATGCCTTCACGTTGAAAGAAAAAAGATAAGGTTTGATTAAAGTATTCCCTGGCATTATCACTCCTGACCCCTTTTATGCTCACCCCAAACTGGTTTTCTACCATCTGGAAGAAATTAGGAAAAATCTCACTGACCTCTGATTTGTTTTTCATGAGAAAGACCCACGTGACCCTTGTGCAATCATCAATAAAGGTAATAAACCATTTCGCTCCTGACACATTAGGTATCCTTGAAGGTCCCCGTATATTAGAATGAATCAAAGTAAAAGGAAATTTAGATTTATTATTGCTCAAAGGAAAGGAAGGACGACAATGTTTGGCAAACTCACACACATCACAATGAAAACTGCTAGGATCACTGTTTTTAAACAAATTAGGAAACGTGGTTCTCAATAACTAAAAGAAGGATGAGCTAAATGATAATGGTGAAGCTAAATAGGGTTAAGAGTATCCCTGATCATGAAAGTCAAGAAGGGATGTGAGGTTTTGTCTCCACTATTAGACTCCAGAAGGTAGAGTCCATCCTTTTTCTTAGCATGCCCAATCATCTTCCCCACACAATAATTAGGATCAAAGATGGCAAAGCAATTCAAGTCTCTGGTAAATCTTTTAATGGACAAAAGTTTGGCAGAAAGTTTGGGAACATGTAGTACTCTTTTCAAGAGAAGATTAGGGGACAAAGGAATGGTTCCTTGACCTGCAACAGTAGTAAGAGAGCCCTCTGCAACTTTAACTTTTCTGTTGCTAGGACAAGGGCTATAGAAATAAAAGAATGATGAGAGGTAGTCATATGGTCTGTAGCACCTGAATCTACGACCCAAGAGTCCCTAGGAGACACTAATGAGGCACTAAGAGCATGTGAATTAGAAAAATCACCTGATTGGGCTAATGAACATGATGCACCAACACCTTCCAGGGAATTCAAAACGCTCTTTAGACGCTCAATCTCTTCTTTGTTAAGTCCTTTTGGTTCTGATCTAGCTTGATCATAATCTCCACAGTTTGTAGGTTCAGTGAAGTGGGCTTTAGCCTGTCCATCCTTGTTTGCCCCTTCTTTCAGTGCTTTCTGTGGCTTCCCATGTAACTTGCAGCAAGTCTCTCTAGTGTGACGAGGCTTCTTACAAAAACTACACCAGACAGCTTCCTTATTTTGAGGATTCTGTTGGTGGTGGTTAAGGGCTTCTTTGTTGGTTTTCATAGACATGAATGCTGAGTTGTCAGCATACTTGGATTCCAACATCACAATTCTCCGGCTCTCTTCTTCCTGGATGAGTGAGAAGGCCTCATTAAAAGACGGTAAAGGGTTTTTACCAAGTATTTGAACCTGAAGTTGGTATAATTCAGCATTAAGACCTGCTAAAAATTAAAAAATTATTTCCCTTTCTACAATCTTTTGTAATTACACGTTCATCACTGCATTGCATTTTAAAATTCTGATAATGATCCAACTCAAGCCAAAGACTCTTCTTCAGAATGTAATATTCAGTGACAGAGTGCATACCTTGCTTGATAGATGAGATTCTGGTCTTAATCTCATAAATTAAAGAGGCATCATTTACCTTAGATTAAGATTGAGTAACAACATCCCATATCTCCTTAGCAGATGACGGGAACATGTAAGCACCTCTAATGTCTGGTTCCATAGAGTTCCAAAGCCATGACATGATTAAGGAATCCTCTACATCCCAAGCCTCAAACTTGGGATCCGAAACAGCAGGAGCAGGTCCTAATAGGTGAGAAAGTTTTCCCTTTCCCTTAAGGAAATTCTTAACCATTTGTGACCAGTGGAGGTAGTTTTTACCATTGAGTTGGTAAGATGGAAACAAGGTTTGTAATTCACCAATATGGGTAGGGGTGTACATTTTTGGGATTACCAACATAGGAGATTTCAGAGGAGGAAGAGAACTCCACGTTGGGGTTTTTGCTGCTAATAGATTCAGCCATCTGTTTTCCAGAAGGCACTATTGGCAATGAAGGCCAAGTAAGTGTCAGAAAAAAAGAAACCAGGAGTTAGAACGTCCTGGGCTCTGATACCATGAAGAAAGAAGTAATTTTTTTTCTTATTTTTCTCAACAAGTGCCTTTGAATATATACACGTCCTAGCTTAATTTAGGTAGCTAAAATATTTCCTATTTACAGCAATATCCCCTATTTACAGCAATTCCTAAAGTAAATATCCATGATATTCTCTCGTTTCCTATTTTATGGTTAGGAAATAATTTGTCCTAAATCACTGTTCTGATTTTCATCAATTTCATATATATATTCTTTTGTGATTTATGTCAGATGTTGGAAAAGAAGGAGATTCTGTATCCTGACAAGAGATTTGGTCATCTACCTGGTAGGCCAATCATTAAGATGCTAACGGGCATCTATAGATGAAATTAGTCTTTGGTAATTTGATATATATGTTTTCAAGAATTATATGGATCCTATATGTATGTCATCAATTTCCCTAACCACAAGAAAACATGTCATTAAGACACACGTATATTCACACAAGTCCTACTGTGGCAAACTAAAGTTTTCCATGAGTTTTGGTTATGCACATGCCTTGCATAAGGTCTACTCTTTTTTGGTGCAGGTATTGTTGTTGGGCACAGGTTTCTATCTCGAGCTGAAATGGTGGCTGTAGGATTTCATGGCCATTGGTTGAGTGGCATTGATTACATAAAGAAACATTCTGGGAAAATGGTAGTGTATTTAAATTGGTCTCCATTATAAAATGAAAGAATACATAGATAAAAATTTCCTCTGTGAATCCGCTTATATTAACTTTCTGTGGTTGGCTACTTTCTCCTTTAATGTTGCCTTCATTAGAATTTATCAATGCCATATCCACTGCTAGCATTTCAGTCGGAGTATCAAGTTATCTCCTTGAGTATTGCAGGAGAAGCAGAACGGCAGTACCTATCCATTAGCTGTTGCAATTGTTTTGTCGGGCCAATATGAAGATGATGTTGACAATTCAGATGAAGTTGTCTATACAGGTCAAGGTGGAAATGACCTACTTGGAAGCAAGCATCAAATAAAAGATCAAATTATGAATCGTGGTAATTTGGCTCTTAAGGTATAATATCTAAATTGACATCCTTTCAATTATTATTTTATTAGAAAGTCATTTTTCTTTTGTTCATTGAGTTCAAATTAGAAATTCATGCCCCTTAAGTAGAATGCAAACAGATGACATGGAGTAGTAAATCATTGCGGTATTTCATCGTCCTTGAGCTCATATTTATCTATCCCATATTCATCGATTACCTTGGGTAGTTATGCATTAAAGTCATCCTACTCGCAAAGTGGTTGTGGCCCAAATATGATAGGAATATAATTTGAATTCTTCTTCTAGTATGTAACTTGTAAACCTCCCTTCTCAAAGTGTGCCACTTGAAATCAGAAACTGATAGTTCTACAGGTCCAGATAGCACCATGGGTCCTAAACCCATGCTGACTCATTCTAGGAGAAAGAGGGAGAAGGGACTGAATATGGGCTTCAAACCCATATTGACTTACTCTAGGAAAGTCAAGAGGGGTGAGTCCTCTAACGGTTAGGGGGAATTAGTTAGAGGAGAGAGAGTACTATGTAAGGGAGAGGGGTATGACAGAAGGGGGTATCTCGGCTATTGTACTGTCTCAGCTGAATTGCTTGAGGGGCCATTGTTGGCTGATAGCGTAGACCTTGTAGAGTTTCCTACGAGGCTATAGCTAATTATAATAAAATCACTATATTGAATCCATTTGCTTATCATTGGTGCTTTCATTGAGAGACCGGTGTATGCAAACGAGGATGGCACAACAAAAGTGGGAAGCAATGGATGCTCGGATGATGGCAGTGGAGACGAAGTTGATGGATCATACTATACAACTGGGAAGCTTACACAAAGGAGTCGACGATCTCTCCAGGGCATTGGCGGCGATGCATGCCGAGATGCGAGAGGGATTCCAACGCCAGCTTGCGCAAAAATCACCAGAGGTGGGATCGAGTTCATTGGAACGTGGAAAATCGGTGCAGACTGCGGCAGACAGTGGCGTCACCTCTGTAGCGTCGGAAGAATACCAGCTCCGAGCCAAGCGGGTAGAGCTCCCTCCATTCCAAGGTAATGACCCGATAGGATGGGTCTCTCGTGCGGAGTTGTATTTCGCCATTCAGGGAACTCCACCGGAGTTGCGGGTTCAGTTGGCTCAAATCAGTATGGAAGGCATGACATGGCATTGGTTCAAGGTCCTCCTGGCGTCGAAGCCTGAACTGGACTGGGAGACCTTCAAGAGAGCATTGTTCGACCGGTATGGAGATCATTTCAGTGGGAATCCATTTTCCCAGCTGAAATCACTGACGCAACAAGGAACAGTGGATGAGTATGTGGAGACATTTGAGATGTTGATGGCCCAGGTTTCTCCCCTCCCCGAAGATCAGTATATGGGATTATTTACAGGGGGATTGCAAGAGGATATCCGACTGGAGGTTCTGGCGCTAGACCTTTCTTCTCCGTATAAACTGATAGCAGCGGCACGTGCTGTGGAGCGTAAGCTCTCTCCTTCGACGCACGCCAGGTCACTCGTGGGCTGGAGATCCGTGGGAGCCCCACGAGTCGGGCCCCCTAACCCGACTCCAGAAGGACGTGGATGGGTCGGAGCGCGACCCGGAATGGGTCGACCTCAAGCGGCCGTTGGAGGAGGAGCGAATCAATGGACCAACCGGGATGGAGGAGAGGGACGACGTCCAGGGATGGAGAGACCGGTTGAGACACGACATAGAGTAACCAGAAACCTTTCTTACCAAGAGTTGATGGATCGGAGAGCCAAAGGTTTGTGTTTCAAATGTGGCCAACGTTACAGTCCCACTCATATTTGCCCTGAAAAACATCTCCGACTGCTGATTTGGGAGGGAAATGAGGAAGTAGAGGGGTCTTCGTCTGGTTCGGATGACAAGGAAGAAACCGAAATGGGAGAGGCATGGGAGATGGTTTGTCAGGTTGCGGAATATGGAGAAATAGCTCAGTCCAAAACTCTTAAGGTTGAGGGCAAACTGGCGGGGGTCCCTATCTTGTTCCTCATCGATAGTGGGGCAAGTCACAACTACTTATCGCATGAATTGGTGACTACCTTGGGATTAACCGTTATTCCAACTGAAACTTATGGAGTCAAAATGGGGAATGGGACAACATGCTTCTCACAGGGTCGGTGTAGGGGACTTGTGGTGTTAGTAGGGAATGTGGAGTTGAAGATTGATTGTTACATTCTTCAGTTGGGAGGCATAGACCTAGTTTTGGGGGCTGAATGGTTGGAAACCTTGGGAGAGGTAAGGGTGGATTTTAAACAGAAAACGGTGAAGTGGGGATTTGAGCAAGGAAAGGAGGTAGTCACTTTGAGAGGACAGGGCAGTGAGCAGCCCCAGCAGCTTTCGGCCCTGCAAAGCATGCTACAATCCATTGCCATGGATTTCCAGAATGGGCAGCAAGAAGCAGAGGCTGGAAGGTTGGTTTCGGAGACTGATACCACCTTGCTGCCAATTCAGATCCAGGAATTGACCTTAGTTTTACAAGCAAATCAGTTGGTGTTTCGGGAACCGAAGGGACTTCCTCCTTCGAGGAGGCACGATCACGCTATTAATCTGGTTAGTGGTGCTAATCTGGTTAGCGTCCGTCCTTATAGATATGCTTATCATCATAAGGATGAGATTGAGCAGCAGGTTAAGGAGTTGCTTGCAATTGGGGCTGTCCGTCACAGCACCAGTCCATTTTCTAGTCCGGTAATTCTTGTGAAAAAGAAGGATCACTCATGGAGAATGTGTGTAGACTACCGTGCACTGAATAAGATAACAATTCCGGATAAATTCCCAATCCCTACTATCAATGAGCTTATTGATGAGTTACACGGGTCCAAGTATTTTTCTAAGATTGATTTGAAGTCCGGATTCCATCAAATCCGCATCAAGAGCGAGGATGTTCATAAGACAGCTTTTTGGACTCATGAGGGCCACTATGAGTACCTAGTCATGCCCTTCGGCCTTATGAACGCTCCATCTACATTTCAATCTACCATGAATTCGGTCTTTCGCCAACTATTGAGGAAGGGAGTGCTAGTCTTTTTTGATGACATCCTAATCTATAGTGACAGTTGACAGCAGCACCTCAAACATTTGGAGCAAGCTCTACAACTTTTGATTGACCATCAGTTCTTTGCTAATCACAAGAAGTGTTTATTCGGGCAGCAATCTATTGAGTATTTGGGGCATGTAATTTCAGCTGAAGGGGTTGCAATGGATCCTACCAAGATCCGGAGTATTAAAGATTGGCCGACTCCAAGAAATGTAACCGGGGTTCGAGGATTTCTTGGTCTCACCGGATATTATAGGAAATTCATCAAGGATTATGGGAAAATCGCTCGGCCCCTCACTGAACTCACTAAGAAAGACAACTTCTCTTGGGTCCCGAAGCTCAAAGCGCCTTTGAAGAATTGAAGAATTATCTAGTGTCCTTTCCGGTCCTTACCCTACCCGATTTCTCTAAGGAGTTTGTTGTGGAATGCGATGCCTCGGGCTTTGGATTGGGGGCTGTCCTCATGCAAGAGAACAGGCCCATTGCTTATTTTAGCAAGGCCTTATCAGCTGCTGCACAATCAAAATCCGTGTATGAGAAGGAAATCATGGCTTTGGTGTTGGCCATTCAGCATTGGAGGCATTATCTTTTGGGGAGGTCATTCAAGGTGTATACAGACCACAAGACATTGAGGCATCTACTACAACAGAGGCTGAATACCCCTGATCAATACCATTGGTTATCTAAGTTGATGGGTTTCCAATTTGAGGTGTATTATAAGCCCGGACCTGATAACAAAGCAGCTGATGCTTTGTCACGTGCACCAGTGGCATTAGACTTCCATCATCTGGTTTCCTCTCCTAATTGGGTCGATGTTGCTAAGTTACAAGTGGAATACCAAAGTGATCCATGGCTGTCAAGCATTCTGGAGAAACTCAACACTCATTCCACAGTAGAACCTGATTTCCATTTATCAGGAGGCTTTTGTTCAAGGGGAATAGGTTGGTGCTACCTCAAAATTCCTCCTTAATTTCAGATCTTTTGCACGAGCTTCATTCAACTCCTACGGGAGGGCATTCCGGGTTTACTAAAACCTATAAAAGGATAGTTGGCTGTCTCTATTGGGCTGGAATGCGAAAACAAATTTGGCAGTTTGTGAAGGAGTGACGTATGCCAACGACACAAATACCAAACTCTTGCTCCAGCTGGGTTACTTCAACCTCTCCCCATTCCTAATTCAGTTTGGGAGGATATCTCAATGGATTTTATCACGAGGTTGCCAAAGAGTCAAGGGTTTGAAGTCATTATGGTAGTTGTGGACAGATTATCCAAATATGCACACTTTATCCCCCTCAAGCATCCTTTAACCGCCAAGATTGTGGCTGATTGCTTCGTTAAGGAGGTGGTTAAACTCCACGGCATTCCACGGTCAATTGTAAGTGATTGGGATCCTATTTTTGTTAGTAACTTTTGGAGGGAGATTTGGAAGTTACAAGGAACAGTACTTCGAATGAGCACTTCTTATCATCCGGAAACGGATGGTCAAACCGAGGTGGTTAATAGGTGCCTTGAGACCTATCTCCGGTGTTTTGTATCTGAACTACCCAAACAGTGGCATAATTGGCTCTCTTGGGCCGAATTCTGGTATAATACCACTTTCCACTCCGCAACCGGCACAACTCCCTTCCAGGTGGTGTATGGTCGGCCTCTACCTAAAGTCCCTTACTTCCTCATTGGGGAGTCCCCCATTGATGCAGTAAATGGTGTGTTGATTGATAGGGATGAGGCCTTGAGACAGCTCAAATTTCACCTTGTTCGGGCTCAAAAAGTTATGAAATCTGCAGCTGATGTTAAGCGAAGAGATGTTCATTTGGAGGTAGGTGATTGGGTCTATGTTAAGCTTCGACCTCATAGGCAGAACTCCATAGCTAGGAGAATCTGTCCTAAACTTTCAGCCCGGTTTTATGACCCTTTCCAAATATTAGCTAAGGTCGGAACAGTGGCATACAAGCTGGATCTTCCAAAAACTTCAAGAGTTCACCCGGTGTTTCACATTTCACAGTTGAAAAAGATGATCGGGAACCATGTGCCCGAGCCCACTCTTCCTTCAGGCCTAGAGGTTGACTCCACCAAAACTCTTGCACCTGAAGCAATTTTGGCTGAACGGACTGTCCAGAAAAATCATGAGCAAGTTGTGGAATGGCTGGTGCTTTGGAAGGGGAAACCCATTGAAGAAGCTTCTTGGACAGCTGCTGCACATTTACAACAGCAGTTTCCCTCATTCTGCCTTGAGGACAAGGCAGATTCTGAAGAGGGCGGCATTGATAGTTCTATAGGTCCAGATAGCACCATGGGTCCTAAACCCATGCTGACTTATTCTAGGAGAAAGAGGGAGAAGGGACTGAATATGGGCTTCAAACCCATGTTGACTTACTCTAGGAAATTCAAGAGGGGTGAGTCATCTAACGGTTAGGGGGGAATTCGTTAGAGGAGAGAGAGTACTATGTAAGGGAGGGGGGTATGACAGAAGGGGTATCTCTGCTATTGTACTGTCTCAGCTGATTTGCTTGAGGGGCCATTGTTGGCTGATAGCATAGTCCTTGTAGAGTTTCCTACGAGGCTATAGCTAATTATAATAAAATCACTATATTCAATCCATTTGCTTATCAGGGATAGTAATGGTATTTAAATTCACAATGAAGTTTTGGTACGTTGTTGATAGGCACTTAAGAGAAATATAGTGAGATAGAGGATAAAGTGGTCATTTAGTGCATTCTCTAGTTCCTTTCCTAACAGCAATAGGTTCAAAAAATTGTGTGTAAAGGTGAGTCAGATCTTACTATGATTTCATTTCCAGAGTTTGAGTTGAATTCTTGGACCTGTGTCAGTTCTGGAACGGCCTTCCTCCTTGAATACACCTGAGTAACACTGGTTGGAACTTGTGATGACACAAGTTCAGTAGTAGAATTGGGGAACTCGGATGTAATTGGTTCAAAGGGCTCGGTTGTTTCAACAATACAAGCTGGAGCAAGAGAAAGGTCAAGGGTTTTAAGTGGTTCGAAGGAATCACAAGTGCTATCTTCCATCATTGAAATCTTCCCTTGAAGAAAGGACTTGGAGAAAAAAGGTGTATTTTCTGTGAAGGTGACATCTGTAGAGATATAAAATTTCCTAGATGATGGATTATAATACTTATATCCCTTTTGAGTAGGTGAGTAATCGAGGAAGACACATTTGATGACTCGGGGGTCTAGTTTGTCTCTATGTTGGTTATGAATATGAACAACGGCGGTGCATCTAAATACCCTAGGTGTGAAGCCATTCGAGGTTCTGAAGTTTGGGTAGAAGTTATTAAGAATTTCTATGAGAGTTTTGTTGTCTAACACACATGATGGAAGTCTATTTATCATGTATGTAGCTATAAGAACAGCCTCTCCCCAATAGAATTTAGGAACATTCCCTTGAAAGAGTAAGCCTCGGGTGATATTGAGTAAATGCCCATTTTTCCTTTCTGCTACCCCGTTTTGTTGAGGTGTGTTAACACATGATGAATCATAGATATAAAATGCCCTGTGATTGAACTGGTTGAAGTAGTCTCTAGCATTGTCTATCCTAAAGCTTTTTATTTTAACCCCAAATTGGTTTTGAATCGTAGAGTGAAAATTAGGTATAACAAGGCTAACATCAAATTTTTGTTTAAGAAGAAAGAGTCATGTTACCCGAGTGTAATCATCAATTAAGGATACAAACCAACGAGCCCCAAAAACATTAGGTATAGTAGAGGGACCCCATATGTCACTATGAATCAAATGAAAACGATGAGAGCTTCTTTTATTGCTAATGGAAAAGATACTCGAGTATGTTTTGCAAATTCACAAACATCACAATGAAATTCAGAAATATCTAATCCTTCAAACAAATGAGCAAACGTGACCTTTAAAACTTTAAAAGATGGATGACTTAGGCATAGATGATACAACCAAATGGTATCTTTATTTGAGGAACTGAAAAATGACAAAGATAGGTTGCTCCTAACTCTTTGAGGAAATTCAAGTAGGTGGAAGCCAACCCTTTCCTTAGCAAGCCCAATCCTCCTCCCCAAGACCTGATCCTGAAAAACACAGTGAGAAGGAAAGAAAGTAGCATAACATTTAAGATCATGGGTAAGCTTTTGAATAGAAAGTGAGCTAGGCGACAGTTTTGGAATATGGAGAACTCTTTTTAGAATAAGGGTAGGTGTGATATCTCCGAAACTTGCAGTAGTAACTGTTGACTAGAGATATTAGCATTGATCTTGTATTAATATTGTTATAATTACTCCTATAATCTCTCCTATAATTGAGAGATTTCCTATAGTTAATAGCTAGATTATTTCCTAAATAGTCCTAAGAATTTTGTATATAAACCTTGTTAAACCTTGTTCCTATGGACAGAAATATTGTAAATACAAATTCTATTCAACACATTCATCATGGTATCAGAGCCCTATTTGATTTAGGGATTGTTATTTTATTTTTCCGGTTGTTCTTCACCCATCGGCTGAGTTTGTACTCGCCCCAACAGCAAAGCGTTTTTCTTCTCATCACCCACCTAGGTTTCTTCAGCTGTGACCCGCGACCACCATCGTGAAAGACCCGACGTCAACCGAACCTCCACTTGGCAGCACAACGTCCTACCGTTTCGGTGCGTTGGCATCACGCGCCGCCCTCCGGCCAGTATTTCGCCGTTGTTCTTTCTCCATCAGGGTCGCCGCCCTTTTGCCTCTCCTCTGGTAGTGTCAGACGTATCCTTACCTTTCTGCCAGTACCTTGCTTCCTTGCCTCTCCTCGGTGAGCTTTGAGTTTCTGTCTGTCTGGTAATTTCTGTCCTTATACTAGAAGCACACTTGTTTGAACAAGATTCTGTTTACTTTTTTTGGCAATTTTTTGTTGGTTGTCTTGAGTAACACTAAAGAAGATGGAAGGAAAGAAGGTAATTATATCGAGTTCCGATAATCCTTCACTTCAAATCAGTCCCGTAAAACTTGATGGCACTAATTATCTTGCTTGTTCAAGATCTTGTTTGTTGTTTATCAAAGCTAGAGGATTACAGGGCTATATTAATGATGACAGTAAGAGACTCGACGTCAATAATTCTGATTACAATCAGTGAGAGTTAGAGAATTCTCTTGTCATGTCTTGGCTCATCAATTCAATGAAACCGGAGATTGCTTGGACGTACCTGTTACTTGACACAGCAGCAAAGATATGGAAAGCTGCTTCTCTGACCTATTCTCAAATAGGTAATAAAAGAAACAAAAAATGACATTAGCTACTCCTATTGCTGTTATTCATAAGAAGGATATTGGCAGTAATGAATCTAATTATAGTTTGATTGTTTATCTCTTTTTCTTTTTTCTCCACTTTGACTTGTTTCTTCTTATTCATTCTTATGTTGATCTACATATATTTCTTGATCTGATTCATATCCATAATCATAACTTTAAAAGCACCAATAATAAATTCTTTAAATAAATGAAAATTCTTATATATCATACAAATTATTATAAAACTTTACAACTTGTAACCTAGAAATTAAATCAATTATAATTTTATCTTCTTAATAATTTAACTCTACAAAATCAAA